>JAHIAM010003138.1:0-112990 GCA_021605205.1 Aegilops longissima
CGGTGTACCTATATCAGATGGCGAGGTGGCTACTATGGATGTTCAGGGGAACATTGCCCAGTGACAGGGGCCGCGACCGCTGCTCATTCAGCCCCACCGAGGAAGAGCATGTGACAGTGACACCATGGTTGCGCTGGTGGCGTCCGCCACCATACATGCGTGGAGATGAGGAGGCCAATCGGGTTGTGGAGGGTGTGCGCCTATGAGCTCGTCATCGGGAGGAGGTGAGCCAAGGAGTGCGTCTAGCAGCGAAAGCAGCAGCTACGGGCACAGATGGAGCTGGTGCTACTGCTTTGTAGAATGCGGTTGTGTTTCGTCTGACACTATGATCTCTTAATTGTAGGAATTCAATGAGGTGTTATCTATAGGGAAGGCACGGCTTGGGGATCTGCAGATGTCGCTTAGGACGAGACGGTGTTATCTGATGTGCGAGTTGCTGCCTTGTAACATCCGGGGTCTTCCATTAGCGGGCGGATGCGAGGAAGTGATAATTCAGTACTCATGTGCCTCTCCTAACCGAAGGCGTGATTTTATTGTCTATATGCCCCATATAAGCAAAGGCACTCATGTTCACATGGCTTTTTACGGGTTTTTATACAGATTCTGAAACTAAGCTGAGCAACATCGTTCATTGTATCTACTTCACCGTAATAATGGCACCAAATATTCGGAGCATGCAACACTTTCGAAGAGAGTTGAGCACTCCACTAGAGAATGAAATGGAACACATTTTCTCGGTGTATATGACACTTTCAATCAGATATTAGTGAAGATATTAGTGCGAAACAAAGTAGGATAAGATGTACAAAACTTAATCTCAAAATTATATAGTGGTCCACTAATCGCCTCTTCCATGATCCTCTTGAACACCGGTATGACAGACTTCACTCATTATGCTAATAGCTATATTTTTTCTAATGAGATGAAGTACAAAATTAAAGCTGATATGGAATTAAACTGCTCTTAAGAAATAAAATGCACATCATATATTTCTTGCACTATGTTCTCAGACTTGAAAGGTATGAGCTTTGTGATATGTATGCATATTATAGTTCTGTAAAGATTAAGCCGTCGTTCGTTCGCTTTGGCATGATCAGGTGGGTGCTCAAAGTAGTTTTTTACTTCATGATGCATCCAGACAATCAGACATGCTCTAGACTAGATCTGAGATTGGCAATTGCAGTAGCTAGATGATTGTTGGTAGATTTCTTTTGCTCTTTAAGAAAGCTTGTTCGATCCTTTCTTTGGGCATTTTCATATCTTATGGAAACAGTATAGCCATATGATTAAACCTAGCAAAGTTTTACCAAACTAATGAATGCTCAAGTTGTAACCATTTCATTAGTGACATCAAAAAAAGAAAATGGTTGTTAAATTGGTTCGCAAGGCATAAGCATTGGATTGCAAAGTGGC
Organism: Aegilops longissima; assembly: GCA_021605205.1. NCBI lineage: Eukaryota > Viridiplantae > Streptophyta > Magnoliopsida > Poales > Poaceae > Aegilops > Aegilops longissima. Next base: position 1,414 of record JAHIAM010003138.1, read on the forward strand.
GAATAGTTTGGATAGATTGAATAACTATGAATTATCAGTAATCGGTTTCATGTATCCTTGCAATACCTTAATACAATATTTGCATGTTTGCTATTTCTAAATTTGGATGTTGTTATGTTTTGTTTGATATGTATTTTGATCCTCCTTTCTATATATTTTATTTACTTCGTATTATTCAAGAAGAGTAATGTCACTTCAGTTAAGTTGGACAAAATATCCTTGAAGTTGCTTGAGAAATGAAGTATGTACAGGTAATATGTATTTGGATGTAATTTACTATGTGAAGTGTTCATTTAGCGGCAACAGTATGTGTTTAATTTATATTAGTAGATTACCCAAGATGACAAGACACGCATTGCAAGTGCATAATTACTCTCATTATTTTTACGGAGGAGATAGTGGACAGAGTAAGAAGAAATTGATTTATACAAGTAAGAAATATCAAAGAAGAAAAGTTGATTTAACAGTAAAAAGAAAGACAATGATGTGCGCAAGGATCACAAAATTATCGGTTACACAACTGGTGTTGAGACATGAAAGTATATACGCTCCCGCTGCAACACACGGGCAATTACCTAGTAAGCTTAAATAGTCTTGATCTCGCGGGTGTGAGATTGCTGAGTCCTCGTGACTCACAGATTCTACCAAAACAGTTGCAGGTGCTGAGGATACCAGTGCAGGTGATGCCACCAAGCTCAAGTGGGAGTTCGATGAAGACCTTGGTCGTTACTATGTTTCGTTTCCGGTTGATCAGTAGTGGAGCCCAGTTGGGACGATCAGGGATCTAGCATTTGGGTTATCTTCTTTTCTTTTAGCTTTGACCGTAGTCGGTCTATGTGTGTACTCTGATTGATGTATGATTTATTTATATATTGTGTGAAGTGGCGATTGTAAGCCAACTCTGTTTATCCCATTATTTTTCATTACATGGGATTGTGTGAAGATGACCTTTCTTGCGACAAAACCTACAATGCGGTTATGCCTCTAAGTCGTGCCTCGACACGTGAGAGATATAGCCGCATCGTGGGCGTTACACTGGGCGCTTCTCAACTTAATTGCTAGCCTTCGCTTGTACTAAGCGGGAATTCTGCTTATGCATCAAAAACATGAAACCCAAGTTATTCCAGATGAGTCCACCATACCTACCTATATGCGGTATTACCCTGCCGTCCTAATTAAATTTGCATGTGCCACCTCTAAAAACTTCAAATAAATATCCTTTTTTGTGTGCCTGGATTGTTCATAGAGCAACAGGGGATAGTCAGTATCTTCCATGCTAAGCGGGTTATTCCCATGATGAGTGTTTATTCACTCATCCTTGCACAAGAGGGGCGGTAATAGGGATTCGCAGTCCCGAATTCAAACTGCAAATAATTAAACAAAAATCCCCCAGGACTGTTGTTGGTATGGACGGTACCCGTTGTTTCAGACAAGCCGTGTAGTGTGATTGTTGGTGGAGGGGGAGTAAACCTTTACTTTTATCGCTTGGGAACCGCCACTGATGTGTTTAGCATGGAAGATACTGATAACTAATGGTCGCGAAGTAAACAAGAAGGGTTCATTTCTCAAAATTTAATTTATCTCTTTTTTAAAAAACTTGAGCTCTGGGACTACTGCAAATTACTGCTTCCCTCTGCGAAGGGACTATCTATTTACTTTTATGTTGTGTCATCACCTTCTCAAATAGTGCTAGAACCTGAGAGCACTATTGTCATCCTCATGCATTGTGTGTAGCTAATGTTGGGTGCATCATGACTGGATCATTTCTACCATGAATTACAATGTTTACTCACTGCTTGAACTTTGGAGGTGCTCTGCATTTATGTTTTGCGGTCTCAGAAAGGGCTAGAGATACCACTATTGTCATATTATATCATGGTTGTTTTGACAAAGTGTTGTTGTTTGAGATATCTTATTATTACTCACTAGTTGATTATGTTATTGATATGTTTTAATATAATTTTTAAGAGTTATTGTCGACATGGTTAGTTATAATCTTGGCTGAAAACCTGGGTGCTACTTAAGCTTATTTATGTAAACAAGAGAAAAAGAGTTCGTAAAAGTTTTTCTTTTTCACTTTCAGTTTATCAACTGAATTGCTTGAGGACAAGAAAAGGTTTAAGCTTGGGGGAGTTGATATGTCTCCGTCGTATCTACTTTTCCTAACGCTTTTCCTCTTCTTTTGGACTCTAATTTGCATGATTTGAATGATACTAACCCGGACTGACGCTATTTTCAATAGAACTACCATGGTGTTATTTTTTGTGCAGAAATAAAAGTTCTCGGATTGGAATAAAACTTTGCGAGGATTTTTTATATAATAAAAGGGAATTTCTGGAGCGAAGAACCACCAGAGGGGGGCACCTGGGTGGGCACAACCCACCATGGCGTGCACCCCTCCAAGCGCGCCTAGGTGGGTTGTCCCCACCTGGTGGCCCAGCAAGCCTCAACCATGATACTATAAAATCACATATTTGGAGGAAAAATCAGGGAGAAAGAATTATCGTGTTTCACGAGACGGAGCAGCCGCCACCTCCTGTTCTTCATCAGGAGGCCAGATCTGGAGTCCGTTTGGGGCTCCGGAGAGGGGGATCTTCAATCTTCATCATCACCAACCCTTCTCCATCGCCAATTCCATGATGGTCCCCACCGGGAGTGAGTAATTCCTTCGTAGGCTCGCTGGTCGGTGAGGAGTTGGATGAGATTCATCATGTAATCGAGTTAGTTTTGTTAGGGCTTGATCCTTAGTATCCATTATGTTAAGAGAATTATGTTGCTATGACTTTGCCATGCTTAATACTTGACACTTTGGGCCCGTGTGCCATGATTTCAGATCTGAACCGTTTATGTTATCACCATTATATCTATGTTCTAGATCCGATCTTGCAAGTTATAGTCACCTACTATGTGTTATGATCCGGCAACCCCGGAGTGACGATAGTCGGGACATTTCCCGGTGATGACCATAGTTTGAGGAGTTCATGTATTCACTATGTGTAAATGCTTTGTTCCGGTTATCTATTAAAAGGAGGCCTTAATATCCCTTAGTTTCCAATAGGACCCCGCTGCCACGGGAGGATAGGACAAAAGTTTTCGTGCAAGTTCTTTCCATAAGCACGTTGGCTATTTACGGAATACATGACTAGATTATATTTATGAAATGGAGCTAGTGCCGTATCGCCCTAGGTTATGACCGTTATATGATGAATATCATCCAGCAAATTCACCGATCCAATGCCTATGAATTTCTCTTATATTGTTTCTGCTAAGTTACTACTGCTACTGTTACTATTGCACTTGCTACAAAATCATTGCTATCACTGGTACCGTTACTATTGTTGTTGCTACTACTATCAAAACTATCTTAGTGATCACTTTGCTGCAGATAATTAATCTCCAGGTGTGGTTGAATTGACAACTCAGCTGCTAATACTTGTAAATATTCTTTGGCTCCCCTTGTATCGAATCAATAAATTTGGGTTGAATACTCTACCCTTGAAAATTGTTGCGATCCCCTATACTTGTGGGTTATCAAAGCCCAGCAAGGTTATCCTCCGGAGCCGCCAGCGGCTCCTCATACCCGTCCCCGTAAAGGGAATGCAGCGTCGTGCGAGACCTCAGCTCGAAGGAGACGAAGGCTTCACGCTCCACGGCTGCCGCCTTCTCGGCGGCGGCGAGGGTCTTCTCCCTGGCCTCCAGCCGGGTCGTCTCCTCAGAGACAAGCTTGGCATGGGATGCTTGGGCTCTGTCCACATCCTCCTTCAGCTTGCCCAGGCGGCCCCGCTCCGCAGCTTGGTCCTTGGCCGCCTGGGCCAGCTCGGCGTCGCGGTCGGCGAGCGCAGCCTCCCGGGCCTTGAACTCCTCCTCCCGTTCTTGGAGCCGACGGGTGTGGGCAGACTACTCCTCGCGGAGGGCCTTCAGCCCGGCTTTCGCCATGTTTCAGCGCTCCTTGGCGGACGTTGCGTCAGCCAGCGTTGTGTCACGAGCCATCGTGGCCTCGCCGGCCTCTTTCCTGCCCTCCGCAGCGGCAGCCTCAGCCCGGCCCCAGGCCACCCTGACAGACGCGTCGGCCTGGAGCCACCCGAGATCAGCCCCATGCACCCCATTGCCATGCACCTGTCGACGCCTTGAAGGTCGGTCCGGAGCTTGTCTAGCGCGGTGTAGGCTTCCTCTAGAGCACCGGGCGTGGCAAAGGCGTCGTAACAACGCGAGGGCACAGGGAGGAGGTGGCACGGCGCTGGATAGGCGCCGCCATAGTAGCAAGGGCCGTAGGGGGCTCTGGAGCCTCCGAACCCCCGTGGGTACAACGGGAACGAGTGGCTCCGGAGCCTGCTGGCCCACGGAGGCAGCCGCCTCCTGAGGCTCCATCACGACAGTCTGGGGGCCTGTTCCATCACAGGGGAGCACGAGGTGAACTCCTCCGTCTGCGCCACGGTCGCTGTGGCCACGGCTGGCGGTGGTGCCTCTGGCGTCCCGGCTTCCTCCTTCCTCTTCTTCACTGCGGTCTCCACCCTGATCACCAGGAGGGGAGTGTTAAGGATGGCAAACAAAGGTAAAGTAAGATGCTCACTCGTCAGTAGCGATTTACGCCCTCTTCCTAACCGGGGCCAGGGCGCCCCCAATCTTCCTGAGCACGGGCTTCACGCGCCACGAGGATTGGCCAGGCGCCTGGCCAGCCTCGGTGCGGAGGCGACAGACGGCAAGGATGAGGCGTCGCCTCGGAGAGGGGATGCCGCCTCACCCTTCTTTGGGGTCGCTCGGCCTAGCCTCCGCAAGGGGGTGGCCCCGGACCTCGTGATGACCCCAGTGGAGCGCGCGGATCCCTCGATCGGGGGCCGGCGTCGTCGTCGTCATCAGAGAGACCGCGGAGAAGCTCGCTCTGTGACGGGGGAGAGGTCTCCGCCACATCGTCTAAAGTTGTCTCCGAGTCATCCTCTCCCTTCCCCGCAGAGTCCTCAACGGAAGACACCTGCACCAGGGAGGTGGGGGAGCTTGGGCGGCACGAGCCCCAGCTCGTTGAAGATGGGCATGGCAGCAACCAGCTTTGCCCCGTCGCCATGATGGTACAACGGGATGTAGGCCGCCGGGAGGCTGCCCGAGTCCTTCTCCAACAGGGTGTGCACGGCCTTGTCCAACTCCTCGCCTGTCAGGCTCCCTGGGCGCAGCCGGATGTTGTCCCTCGCGCCCTTGAAATCCCACATGGGGCGCGAGTGTGCTTGGAGCGGGGCCAGGCGCTGCGTCAGGAACTCCTTAACAAGCATGTCCCCCATCAGTTCCCCAGACTCCATGTCCGCCTTCATCTTCCTCGGGACCGGCGCCGCCCGGGGGTCAGTGAGCTTCTCATGAGCCCACTGTTCCAGCTTCTCTAGCATCTCGGTCGGCAATTCCAGCCATGCATGGAGGCCCCTGGCGTCCATGAAGAGCCACTTGTGCTAGAAGTTTTCCACCTTCTTCCCGGCCCTCATGAGCGTGTTGCCGCTACGGACCGCGGTGAAGGAGACACATGCGGAGTGCTGGTTCGAGTCGTGCATCCGGAGGTAGAAGAAGTGACGGAGGGCATCACGCCCCCACGAATGCCTCACAGTAGAAGGCGAAGATGGGCAGGAGAAAGATGGAGTTGGGCTGGAGGTGCAGAGCCTGAACCTGGTAGTGGTCGAGGACGACGATAAAGAACTTGGAGAAAGGCTGGACGAGCCCCGCGAAGACACTGTGAAGAAAGAAGGGATAGAACGTCTCCGCCAGGGTCCGTGGGTCGATGGAGTCGGCCAGGAGCACCGTCTCCTTTCGCTCATTGTGGTTGCTGGACGTCAGCGGGAGCGCGGCGGCGAGGTGCCTCTCCTCGGTGATGGAGGACGCGCTGAGGGCCGGCACAGGAGAGGAGGCGGAGCTTGCAGCCTGCGCGGCCGACTTCGCCTTCCCGGACGCCATCGATGAAGAACTTGGGAGGAGAGATTCGAGAAGATCTGGAGATGCTCTCGGCAAGAAGAAAGGGGATCTGGAGCAAGACGAAGAGGAGGCAATAAAGGCTCGGCGGTAGGCGCCAGTCTTTTTGTCAGCCTGGGCAGTTGCCAAGGCAGTGTGGGGAAGTGGAGGTGCCCACGTCCCATCAAGCGCCATGCATCGGCTAGTCCGTAGGCGATTGGGGCCTGCGGCGATTCGCCTTTGCCCTTTGGCTTCGCCTCGAAGCCAAGTCCGAGTGCGCCTTGGGCCCGGGGCTACTGTCGGCATTCTGGGAACCAGGGTACCCAGACTAGCCTGCTTGCAGCCCACGACATGGCTCCATCGACGGCCTGGTACGACCCATCTTAAACACGAGCAATTCAGACCCTCGCGAGGGGCCAAGCCTCGCGAGGCGGATGACGCCAAGACCTCTAGAGGGAGCAGCTTCCCTAGGCTGGCTCCCGAGGAGCGGAGATTCCTATGCACGCGCCCACCTCATGAGGTTGAGGTGACACAATTCATGACGACCAAGGCCAGGCGGGCGCCAGCGGGCGCAGAGCGGCAGGTTTCCTCTTTGGTGCAAAGGAGGCAAGCACAGGTGCGGGGTCCCGAGGAATCTTCCAAAGGTTTCCATTCCCATGCAACAAGACCAGGACCGCCAGGACGGCAGGACGGATGTCATCGCCGAGCCCACCACGACGTCACGACAGGAAGCTTTGCAGGAGAAGACCACCTTACATCAGGATAGGATGTACTTCTTGTACCCCTTCAAAATTGGCCACTGTGGGATCCCTTCCTGTCTTCGTTTGGAGGAAGAGGACCAAGGGGCAGAGGGACGAAGCAGGTTCCCCCGGCAAAACCCTTGCTGGGGCAACCTCAGCAGCCCCGGCAAGACCCTTGCAGGGCAGCTCTCCACCTGTGAGCGAGCCACCCTTGAGCCCACGGCCCCAGCGCCATCATCAGCGTGGGGCGGGGCTGGGAAGGCACCTACGTGGTGGCATGCGAATCTTTGTGAAGACATATTCAAGATCAGATGAGGATTAGAAGACGACGATCCTCGGCAAGATCATTGCCGGGGAAGGCCACTAGACCTCCGGCAAGGTCCTTGCCGGCGACGACAACGCGTCGCGGCAAGACCCTTGCCGGGCCACCAACAAGGCCCTCGCCAGGGCGCCCGCGCGAGCCACCGCCGGCCGCGCCAACCAAGCTTCCACCACCATTTGCATGCAGCTGCCAGCCCAACCAGCTGGGCCGGGCACTGCGTGGCAACATGCAGCTCGAGCCAACTCATCGGCGCTGCGTGGCGGCATGCAGATCTTCGTGAAGGCTCCGCCCGCTGCGCCACCTCAGCTGCCGCCTACCTACATGGCACCACGCACCTCACATGTCGGCGGCGTGTCAAAGGCGAGGAGGCTGACAGCGGATGGGGCGGGCCTCGCCCGTCCCCAATAAAGCAAAGGACACCTAAGCCACGCATTAATCGTCTTGTCTGTAATATGGCGATAAGCTCTACAGGCCTTTATCGTTTTTCACCTCCTGTGTGTCACTGTGGCAGCCCCTTCCAACTATAAAAGGAGGCCCATGGCACACTAGAGAAGGATTCGGCTCTTTCAAACCACGCACTGCCACAGCTAGTTCGAGAGCTCAAGAACTCTCTGAAATACACCCACCAAGTAGGACTAGGGTTTCGCATCCTCGCGTCCGAACACAGGTAAGCGATCCTTGTCTTTGTCTACTAGCCCTGCTCTTCTCGCAACCCCGCGCCCCGGCAACCGTAGTAGGGATTCTTGTGATCCCATAGGTGTCGTTTCACACCGACATCTCCCCTTGGTTCAGTGCCCTTTGAGACAACACCTCGACGTCGTCCGTAGGGTGGGGGGAGGTGGCGGTCGGGAGTGAATCGTTGTTCATCACCGACTGGCCCAAAGACTCATCCGAAGAGGATACGTCGATATGGCTTTGGATGGACTGCATGATCATGTTTGGCATGGTAAGAAGCAATAAAAAAACATACCAGAACTATTATGGAATCCGGATACTTACGACTATGCCAGCGGCTTGTCCCTGGGCAACCGCTCCTCGTCGCTGTAAGCGGCTGTTGTGGAGTAGTCCGGAAGGAGGGTCCTTCCCTTCTTGGACCCTTCGGCCTCCCCAGATGGGGCGGCCTTCCTTTTCTTGTCTCCCCCGGCCGGGGGAAGAACTTTCCTCTTCCTCCTCGCTTTCGTGGGAGGAGGGCACCTCGGTGTTATCAGACGATGAGTCCGATACAACCTTGCGATGGAGACCTTTCCTGGTCCCCGCGGCCTTCTTCTTTGCCTTCTTCTCCGGTGCCTCATAGGGCGCGGAACCAGCATCTCTGTTAATAGAGCCCCTGCTGGATCTTCGGGCAGTGGGACCGGACAATCGATCCGCTCCGTTGTCGCTAGCCAGTCCTGTTAAAACGGCGTGGAGGCTCAGATCCCTCACATGATTATGCTGGGGAAAGGAACATCTTATGAGATATAAAGAGCTTACCGGATTGGCAGGGCCCTTTGCGCTGAGTCCGCGATCCTCAGTAAGGGGAGGAGGTACCTCGGCGGCCTTGAACAGCACCTTCCAGACGTCTTGGTGCGTCGTGTCGAAAAGCTCTCTGGCGTCGGTGCTTGGCCGGTCGAACTCCCACATCTTGAATGCTCGTCTTTGACCTTTGAAGGATCCGGCGAAGAGCATGACACTGGACCATGTTCACAAGCTTGATTTTCTTGCTTATCATGTTTTAACACAGTTCTGAGTCGGTCAGCTCCACCGATGAACCCCGAGATAGGCCCTTCTCTTTCCGGAGGTGAGCCGCATGGGGATGCCGGATCGAAGTCGGGGCCGCCACCCGGTTGGTGTCGCGGCTCGGTGATGTAGAACCACCCCGATTGCCACCCCTTCACGGTCTCCGCATAGGAACCTTCGAGCCAGGTGACGTTGGGCATTTTGCCCACCATGGCGCCTCCGCACTCCACTTGCAGGCCGACCAGCACCTTCGGTTTCACGTTGAAGGTCTTCAGCCACAGGCCGAAGTGGGGCTTGATGCGGAGGAAGGCCTCGCACACGACGATAAACGCTGAGATGTTGAGGATGAAATTGGGGCTAGATCATGGAAGTCCAGCCCGTAGTAGAACATGAGCCCGCGAACAAATGGGTGGAGGGGAAATCCCAGCCCGCGGACGAAGTGGGTAAGGAATACAACCCTCTCGAGGGGTTCTGGAGAAGAGACGATTTGCCCCGCGTCTGGGAGCCGGTGTGCGATGTCTGCGGCCAGGTATCCGGCCTCCCGGAGCTTCATAATGGAGGAGACCATCAATTTGCCTCCCGCTCCGGACATGTTTGGAATGGTTTTGCGGAGAAAATGAGAACTTGGGCGCTGGAGCTCGAGTGCGCGAGAATGGATGGGCAGGGAATAAGAAGGCGTGGGTGAAAAAGAGGAGTCCTTGTCCCTTTATAAGGGCAATAGAAACTGTGCGCCTCCCTACTTGCCCCATAAAATCGCTTATTCCCCAAGCGCCGCGATTTATGGCGCGGTTGGGTTACCCATATCCATATTGATGAGAATCTCGTGATAAGGGGAACACGATGTCTGCTTCGACAAGACATGCCAATAAAACCACCTACGCAACACGTGCGATGGCGAGGCGAGGAAAAAGCGGTTCGTGATGGTGGGCCGCGGCGGGCGTCAGCGTTATGAAAAGTTGTCGTGATTAGATTAGTGGAATAATATACTCTCTCTGACGGTATGTGGAATTTGTTTTGCAGAGCGGACCACGATCCTTGTGTTCAAAATCTTCTATGGAGTATTGGAGGAGGAACCCGCCTAGCAATGCGAAGACAATCTGCTTGCCGGACTCATCGCCATTGAAGTCGGTTCAGGGGAGCTCTTGAGGAGTCTGGATTAGGGGTCCTCGGAGAGCGGACTATATACCTTGGCGGACTGTTGGACTATGAAGATACAAGATTGAAGACTTAGTCCGTGTCGGGTGGGACTCTCCTTTGCGTGGAAGGCAAGCTTGGCAATTCGAATATGTAGATCTCCTCCCTTGTAACCGACTCTGTGTAACCCTAGCCCCCTCTGGTGTCTATATAAACCGGAGGGTTTAGTCCATAGGACAACAAAAATCATAACCATAGGCTAGCTTCTAGGGTTTAGCCTCTACGATCTCGTGGTAGATCAACTCTTGTAATACTCATATCATCAAGATCAATCAAGCAGGAAGTAGGGTATTACCTCCATCGAGAGGGCCCGAACCTGGGTAAACATTGTGTCCCCCGCCTCCTGTTACCATCCGCCTTAGACGCACAGTTTGGGACCCCCTACCTGAGATCCGCCGGTTTTGACACCGACAGTATATACCCGAGATCGACGACCGACCTCGCCTCCCGTAGTCCCTATAGCCGAGGCATCGGCGACCTGCGCCACAACCTTGAGCCCTCCTGTTGAACATGTGTACATGTACGTAGGTATGGGTTTTGTATGCCACACCTGTAGTGTCTCTCTCCCCCTGTATGTATTTCTATCTTGGGAGACAAGATACTGGTCGCACCCCTTGTAGCTATATATATGTGCCTAGTGCATGATCTATCAATCATCGATGCACTAAACCATTCTCTACATGGTATCTATCACAAGTCGGTCCTCCTGCTTCTGCCAACCCTAGCCGTCGCCGCCTCGGCCCGCCACCGCCGGTGCCACCCCTCTCCACGCGCGCCTCCCCGCGCTCCCTCTCCTCCCCGTCGTGCAGCCCTCCCGCCGCGCCGTGCCTCTCCCACCACCGCGCCGCCCTACCATCGCGGCGCCGCCTCCTTCTCCAACCCCTTGCCGCCATGTCGTCCAACGCCTCCTGCAACTCCAACCCCTTCACCATCGACCCAGCTGAAATCCGTGACATCAACGTCCACTCACGCGCCCTCGTCGTCCTCCACGCCTCCAACTCCACGTACTTCGCGTGGAAGATGTACTTTCACTGCTCTTCCGCGAGAACAACCTCGTGGATCATGTGGACGGCACCGTTGACTCCCGTGCCATGGTGGACGACCCCAAGTGGACCGCGATCGATGCCGCGATCATCTGGTGGTTCTTCACCACCATCTCCAAGGACCTGTTCCACTCGGTCGTGAGTGCTGGCGATGACGCCCGCGCCATGTGGGTTAAGCTGAACGGCCTCTTCACCAACAACAAGCTTCAGCGCCACATTTTTTTGTAGCAGGAGTGTTTTGACTGTCACCAAAATGAACAGTCCATTGATGACTACTACCGCCGCCTGTAGACGTTGTCGGATGAGCTCTGTGACATTGGCGGCAAGGTTGATGACGACCTCCTCCTCAGCACGCTCACCACCGGCCTCAACGAGGACTTCGGCAACGCCGCCTCCAACTTCACCTTGATGCCGGAGCCCTCCTTCCCCAAGTTCGTGGCGTACTTGTGGTTGGAGGAGAGCTGGATGTAGGGGTCAGAAGCGTGCAGCGTCCGCCCTTTCGCCCGGCACCTCCGTGGCGCCCCACCATCCAGCCACCCACCGTGCAGCGCGCGGCAACCGCGCCCCAGCGCCTCGGTACTTCCCCTGCCGCCCGCGCCCCGCCCCTCCGCTGCCCCAGCAGCTCGGAGGCGCCCTTGGCTTTCCGCCCTTGAGGCGGCCGCCAAGCAACTGCGGCGCCGAGAGGCCTCATCGGCAACAATGACAGCAGCCACCCCTCCGTGGGCGTCACGGCACCAACCCGTGGACCGGCGTAGTCCACGCGTACTCGATGCTGGTTCCTCGGGCTCCAGCTCTGGGCATCCTTGGGCCTCGTCCGGTGAGTCACCAGGCCCTCTTCGCCGCGCAGAAGGCCGCTCCCTATAGTGGCTATGGTGTCGCGCCCCTACCCGCGCCCGCCGACTGCGCTTCCACAGCGCTGGCCGCCCCCCAGCGGCTTATGGCATTGCCCCCGCACCGGCCTACGGAGGGTTTTACCCTCCTCAGGTACCGCTGCCGTGGGACCCGGCCCTTCTCGCTGCTCTGCACTCCGCCCCATCACCGAGTTCCTATGGTGGCGGCGGTGACTGATCCATGGACTCAGGCGCCACTGCTCACATGACTGCTCATCCCGGTACCCTCACGTCTGCCACTCCTGTTCATACTCCCACTCACATCACCGTTGGTAACGGTTCCTCCCTACCCATTACACATGTCGGTCATATGCCATTTCCTTCTACTTCTACTCCCGTTAACATGTCTAATGTTCTTGTGTCTGTTGACTTAGTCACTAATCTAGTTTCTGTTAAATCGCCTTGCTCGTGAGAATCCTATCCTTTGTTGAATTTGATGATATCGGATTTTACGTGAAGGACGCCCGTACACGGATGGTACTCCACCCATGTGACAGCCTGGACGAGCTTTACCCGATGCATCCCTCCAGCGCCACCACCACCCGTCGTCTCGCCGCCTTCGTTGCTAGTGTCGATCTTTGGCACGCCCGCCTCGGTCATCCCAACTACACCGTTATGCGTCAGATTCTTCAAAGTTTTTTTTCTCGTGTAATAAGGTTGACGACCATACTTCTGAGGCTTGCCGCCTTGGCAAGCACGTTCATCTTCCCTTTAGCGAGTCTACAAAAATTTCCACCTTTCCGTTTCAGTTATTGCATAGTGATGTTTGGACGTCCCCGGTTGCGAGCAACACGGGCTACTTATACTATTTGGTGATATTGGATGATTTTTCTCATTATGTGTGGACATTCCCTCTCCATCGCAAGTCCGATGCTCTTGCCACACTCACAGCTTTCTATTCATGTGTCACCACACAGTTCGGTCGTCCTATTCTCGCCTTGCAAACTGACAACGACAAGGAGTTTGACAACGTCGCCGTCCGCAATCTTCTTGCGTCCCACAGCACCATTTTTTGCCTCTTGTCCCTACACGTCACAGCAGAATGGTCGCGCCAAGTGCATCATTTGCACTCTTAATGACTGTGTCCGCACGTTGCTCTTCCACTCCTACGTGCCTCCTTGGTTCTGGCCAGACGCGCTCGCGACCGCCAGCCTCCTTATTAACATTCGCCCATGCCGTTCATGCTGGAACTACACTCCTCACCAGCTCCTCTTCGGTGCAGTACCATCCTATGATGGTCTTCGCATCTTCGGGTGTCTCTGTTATCCTAGCACCGCGTCCACTGCTCCTCACAAACTCGCTCCCCGGTCGCTTCCGTGCATCTTCCTTGGTTATCCTCCCAACACCAAAGGTTACCAGTGCAATGATCCAATGTCCCACTGCGTTTTCACTTTGTGGCATGTGTACTTTGATGAGCTGGTGTTCCGGTTTCAGCAGGTACCGTCACCCTCGGCGTCTCCCACGGCACAATTCGCCCCTGCCTCCACCTCTGGCGAACCGCCCAGACGCGCACTAGGCTCGTCCCTGCCCGCGCTCCCCGCGCCGTCCGCCCCTGTCGCTGCAGCCCCCGTCGCGGCCCCTCGGCCTCCCCAGCCGATGAGGCCCCAGCCGCCCTGCCGCAGCCCTATCGTCGCGGCCGCACCCTCGTGGTGTGGTCACTCGGGCTCGGTGGGACTCTTTGTCCTAACCTGCTTCTACGTCAGCAATGCTGCGTGTGTTGCGTCTACCTCGGCACCGTCTCTGCTCCCCACCTCCGCTCGTGCATCCCTTCGAGGTCCGAACTGGCTAGCTGCGATGCGTGAGGAGTTTGAAACCCTGCAGCGCAACCATACGTGGCAGCTTCCCCCACGGCCTCCCCGTGCCAATGTCATCACTGGCAAGTGGGTCTTCTGCCACAAGACTCGCCCAAACGGCTCTCTCGAGCACTACAAGGCGCGTGGGTGGTGCGCGGCTTCCGCCAGCGTGCCGGCATGGACTTCACCGGCACCTTCTCCCCGGTTGTCAAACCGGGCACGATTCACGCTATCCTCCAGCTTGCTGTTTCTCGCGCCTAGCCAGTCCACCAGCTCGATGTGTCTAATGCTTTCTTGCATGGCCATCTCGACGAGCGAGTGTTACGTCGATAACCTACTAGTTTTGTCGACACCGACTATCCGGACCATGTGTGCTTGCTCTCCCGTTCTCTCTACGGGTTGAAGCAGGCGCCTTAGGCCTGGTACCAGCGGATCGTGGCCTTCCTTTAGCAGCAGGGGTTCCGGTCCACACGGTCGGATGCCTCCCTGTTTGTTTATCACCAGGGCCCCGCCACCACGTACCTCCTCTTGTACGTCGACGGCATCATCCTGACTGCATGCTCACCAGCGCTCCATCAGCAGATCACAGATCGCCTCGGCACCGAGTTCGCCCTCAAGGACTTGGGGGCTCTCCACTACTTCCTCGGCATCGAGGTTGTGCGCCGCGCCACTAGCTTCTTCCTGCACCAACAGAAGTACGCCTACGAGCTTCTGGAGGGAGCGAGCATGCTTAACTGTGAGCCTGCTCCTATGCCTGTCGACATGAAGACTAAGGTGTCTGACATCGAGGCTTCTCCGGCATCCAACACTCCCTTCTACCGCTCCATCATTGGTGTGCTTCAGTACCTCACGCTAACGCGTCCGGACATTCAGTACGCTGTCCAGTAGGTGTGCCTTCATATGCATGCTCCTTGTGATACTCATTGGGCTCTGGTGAAACGTATTCTTCGGTACATACGTGGCACCACAGCTATGGGTCTCACCCTAACGGCATCACCTGACACCAGCCTTGTCGCCTACTCTGACGCCGGCTAGGCTGGGTGTCCCGACACTCGACGCTCCACTTCCGGCTACTGCGTCTACCTCGGGCCCTCTCTGATTTCATGGTCGTCTAAACGACAACCCGCGGTCTCATGATCGAGTGCCGAGGCTAAGTACAAGGCTGGGGCCAACGCCGTTGCGGAGTGCTCTTGGCTACGACAGCTACTTCAGGAGTTGCTATGTGAGGTTACCAAGGTGACGCTTGTCTACTGTGACAACGTCTCCGTGGTGTACCTTGTTGCCAACCCTGTCCATCACCGACAGACGAAGCATATTGAGCTCGACATTCACTTCGTCAGGGAGCACGTCGCACTTGGTCGTGTTTGAGTTCTACATATGCCCACCGATCAGTCGTTTGCCGATGTTATGACGAAGGGACTACCAACCTCGACGTTTGAGGGCTTTCGATCCAGTCTATGCGTCACCGGCGGCGCCCATTGCGAAGTGTTGAACATGTGTACATGTCACGTGGAGTGCAGGTTTTGTATGCCGCACCTATAGTGTCTCTCTCCCCCTATATGTACTTGTATCTTGGGAGACAAGACACCAGACGCACCCCTTGTACCTATATATATGTGCCTAGTGCACGATCAATCAATCACCGGTGCACCAAATCATTCTCTACACTCCCTCCGGCCGCCTTCTGCAGCGCGCGCCTTCCTATTTTGGCCCCACTACCAGCTAGCTCTCGTCTGGGGCCCACTATGTTCAACCATGTTTTTCTTGATTCTTGAGGAGTTTTGTTGATGCTACAGATAATCTGGGACATAAATAAGTTCGTGTGAGTCAAATTCATTGGAGCAAGGTGGGATTATTCAGTGCATTACTGTAGATCAATTGGTTGTGCAGGCCCAGCCAGAGGCCCAATTGAACGAAGCAGCCACTTACACAAAAAAAATCAAACATAGTGTCTAAGAAAAAAAATAGTACCACCTTAAAAAATGAAAAAAAAACAAATATCAACGTGTGGAGAACTATGAAAAAACAAAAATTCAATGTATGGAGAACTATGAAAGCCTTTGTCTTTTGATATTAGGTAAAGATTGTCGCGGCGTCCACCTCGGCCGCCATTACCTTTCTTGCCGGATCCACCCGTACCGTCCTGGCCCTTCTCCTTGTCCCGCTTCTCGTATTCATCTTTCTGTTTCTCAGCTGGCTGTTCGACTTGATGGCACTCCTCGAGGTGGTGACCTTTAGTACGGTGAATCTTGTAGTACGGCCCGTCAGATTTGCTGGCCTTCTCTCCTGCCGCCGCAACCTGGCAATCAGCGCATGCAGTTGCTTCCTTGCCGGTGCTTTCTGTCTTGGTTTTCTTGGCAGGGCTAGAATCGTTGGATCCCTCTACAGCCATAATTTATTTGCCCTTGCGCTTTCTGTTGTGCCTTCGTCCTTTCTCTTTGGGGCGGCAACATCATCATCATCAGAGTCGACTTCAATGCCAGCATCTTCCGGTACACGACTGAACCTGTCAACGTGTAAAGCTCGCTGATGGTCTTCAGCAATCGTATGTGCATCTTTTCCCGCATTTTGCGGTTGCGCATGTTCGTGTGGAACGTGGCAATCACATCTGCTGGGTGCACATCTGGGATGCTATGGTGTACACGACTGAACCTCTAAATATACCCACACAGATTTTATCATTCATTTTGTGGGATCACTTGCAAGTCGCTAGGCAACCCGGGGCCTTTCTGTCCTCCGGTAAAGGCACCGACAATTTTTTGCATAGATATGACCACGAGGAAATGGAGTTCTCTGGCAAATTCATCAGCCAGGCTCTCACATTGGGCTTGAGCACCAATGGAAATAATTAGCTAGAATCTTTTCAACCCTTCCTCTGGTAGCCTGCACAACAATTGTGTAAATGCCTAAGAACTCTCCCGGGTTTAGCTTGTCGTCGTACTTTTCTGGTACTTCGGGCTTGAACGCGCAGACGGACGGCTAATGGACTTGCCGCAACTCGCGTGTGAAGGCCGGGAACCCAACCACCTAAGGTGGGTACCCGCCAACAACGGGCGCTGGCTCATCAACAATTGGAGTGTTGCACTTGTCTAATTGACGACGCGCCTCCTTGCATTATTAAATTGTGGTGCGAGCGTCTTCTTCTCGCATGTCCAACAACACTTGCCGCTGAATTTGCAACGCCTACGGATCTGAGGAGGCCATCGACATGTCGTCGGGCTATGTGTTCCAGTGGGTCTGCTGCGAGTGCTGGCGCTGCTGCTAGGATTGCTGCCGTGGAGGTGATTGGACCGTTGGTGCACCGCCTGCCACACGACCATCAGTTTGAGCTATGGGTTGATGTCTAATATGCAACCTTCTTCTTGTAGACGTTGTTGGGCCTCCAAGTGCAGAGGTTTGTAGGACAGTAGCAAATTTCCCTGAAGTGGATGACCTAAGGTTTATCAATCTGTGGGAGGCGTAGGTTGAAGATGGTCTCTCTCAAGCAACCCTGCAACCAAATAACAAAGAGTCTCTTGTGTCCCCAACACACCCAATACAATGGTAAATTGTATAGGTGCACTAGTTTGGCTAAGAGATGGTGATACAAGTGCAATATGGATGGTAGATATAGGTTTTTGTAATCTGAAACTATAAAAACAGCAAGGTAGCAAGTGGTAAAAGTGAGTGTAAACGGTATTGCAATGCATTGAAACAAGGCCTAGGGTTCATACTTTCACTAGTGCAAGTTCTCTCAACAATAATAACACAATTGGATCATATAACTATCCCTCAACATGCAACAAAGAGTCACTCCAAAGTAACTAATAGCGGAGAACAAACAAAGAGATTATTGTAGGGTACGAAACCACCTCAAAGTTATCCTTTCTGATCGATCTATTCAAGAGTCCATAGTAAAATAACACGAAGCTATTCTTTTCGTTCGATCTATCATAGAGTTCGTACTAGAATAACACCTTACGATACAAATCAACCAAAACCCTAATGTCACCTAGATACTCCAATGTCACCTCAACTATCCGTGGGTATGATTATACGATATGCATAATCTCAGAATCATCTATTCAACCAACACAAAGAACTTCAAAGAGTGCCCCAAAGTTTCTATCGGAGAGTCAAGACGAAAACATGTGCCAACCCCTATGCATAAGTTCACAAGGTCACTGAACCTGCAAGTTGATCACCAAAACATACATCAAGTAGATCACGTGAATATCCCAATGTCACCACAGATAAGCACATGCAAGACATACATCAAGTGTTCTCAAATCCTTAAAGACTCAATCCGATAAGATAACTTCAAAGGGATAACTCAATCCATTACAAGAGAGTAGAGGATGAGAAACATCATAAGATCCAACTATAATAGCAAAGCTCGCGATACATCAAGATCGTGCGAAATCAAGAACACACAGAGAGAGAGAGAGATCAAACACATAGCTACTGGTACATACCCTCAGCCCCGAGGGTGAACTACTCCCTCCTCGTCATGGAGAGCACCGAGATGATGAAGATGGCCACCGATGAGGGATTCCCCCCTCCGGCAGGGTGCCGGAACAGGGTCCCGATTGGTTTTTGATGGCTACAGAGGCTTGAGGCGGCGGAACTCCCGATCTAGGTTATTTTTTTGGAGGTTTCTGTATTTATAGGATTTTTTGGCGTAGGTCTCACGTCAGGGGGGTCTCGGAGCCGTCCACGATATAGGGGGGCGCGCCCAGGGGTTAGGGCGCCCCCCACCCTCGTGGGCAGCCCGGGACTCTTCTGGCCCAACTCTTTTACCCCCGGGGCTACTTTTGGTCCATAAAAAATCATCAAAAATTGGCACGTAAATTGGACTCCGTTTGGTATTAGTTTTCTGTAAAACTCAAAAACAAGGAAAAACAGAAACTGGCACTGGGCTCTAGGTTAATAGGTTAGTCCCAAAAATCATATAAAATAGCATATAAATGCATATAAAACAACCTAGATGGATAATATAATAGCATGGAACAATCAAAAATTATAGATACGTTGGAGACGTATCATGGGCACAGTTGGCGGGCGCCGCGACAATTCCGCCCACTGGGATCTGTTTGCATCGGCGAACTCAATCAAGCTCCGGATAGTGGCTCTCCACTCATCCATCTTGTCAGCTACTGGAGGAAAATCCAACAGCATCTGAGCTCGCGTCATCGCTTCAATTGCTGTCGAAGGCATGTTGGAGCGCGAAGAACGTACATCACTCGGCTCTTGGCAGAGCCAGCAGGAGCACCATTACAATCTTCTCACCGAACTGCGGGAGTGACAGCGGGTTGGCGTGGTGGGAGTGGAGGCGCCTGGAGATCTTGATCCTGATCGACAGGCGTCTTGTTGTGCGGGCGCTGTTGTGGAGGTACAACAGTGACACTTGGTGTCACGTCGCGCCCATCTCATGGTGGACCCGGCGTGTGTCTCGATCTCGTTCCCCTTGTCGCCGCCGCTGGAGTCGTCGCAGCGGGAGGGTCATGGCTCACACCCGACTGAACAGGATCACTCTAATGACTGCATTCGCGGTGCGCTGAGGAGGCGGGAGCTGCGCGCCCACGCCACCCACGTTGTTGTTGCTATCTCCGCCGGAGGGTCGAGGCAGATGTTCTGGCGTCTCCATTGCCCGTTTCCGCCATTGTGGGCACGATGACCACAGCTCCTGTGTTGGTCGCGCCCACCGTGATGTTCGCGCAGTCCGTGGTGGTGGCGCCGCCTGCGCCGCCCGCGGATGCTTGTGGTGGGAGTTTGGATGTGGAAGGTTTAGTTGCCATGGAGCCCTTCTTCTTGCGAGCCATGAAAGGTGATGAAGATGGTGAAGAAGATGCTAAACTTGACGAAGTCGATGCGTCGTTCATTGCCTTGGTTCACGCCAGTGATGCCCCCTACCTGGTGCACCAAAGATGTCGGCGTGGAGCCAGCGATCTATGGGACAATGCTGCCCCTTTCTGGTTCGACAAGGAGGGTGCACTCAACGCAAAGAGCAAGAACAACAAGAGACGCTGCAGTTTTTATCCAGGTCCGGGCCATTGAGAAGTGTAAAACCATACTCCTACTTTGGTGTATTGAATGGGTGTGTGCACAAGTACACGGAGCGCTCTCCCC
The DNA here is from genome assembly GCA_021605205.1 of Aegilops longissima. Classification (NCBI taxonomy): domain Eukaryota; kingdom Viridiplantae; phylum Streptophyta; class Magnoliopsida; order Poales; family Poaceae; genus Aegilops; species Aegilops longissima. The sequence continues at coordinate 21,142 of JAHIAM010003138.1, forward strand.
CGTCAAGGAGCAAAGAGAGGCTGCTACATAGGTATGTATATGTGTGGGGTTGCTACGGGTTCGAACCCTTGTAAAGGTTTCCCTGGCCCTCCTTTTATAGCTTAAGGGGTCACCAAAGTGGCAAAAGCTTCATTACAGGATGATTAGATAGGAACAACGCTATCATATCTAACTCTGCTAGTTAGGAAAAAAATGCATTAAATGCATAGCTAGGTGTCGAGAGGAGGAGAAGCCCCAGCAAGGGTAAAGCACCACTCACCCAACTAACTCTTATTAGCTTGGCATGCCATTTGGACAGGTGTCAATAAAGGTAATTCCTCTTCCAGCGGGCCACCACGTGCCCGACAAGCCCCACCAAACTATCTGTGGGCTCGACACCTCACCGATGGGTGACTATCTTCTCGGTGAGGTGGAGCGCTGGTGGTTGGAGAAGTCTTGCCGGGTCTAGCGCCGGCCAAGTCTTTGTCTTGCCAGCGAGGGCTTGCTTCTAGTACTTCATATTTGAAGCTTGTCTTGGTCTTCTTGGTGCGCTCTTTGATATCTCGAAGAGCTGCTTCTTTTAGCTTGGGAAACCTTTGTTGAAAATGTATCATTCCCGGGGAAGTTTCTACTTGTGTGTGCATAAGTCAGGGTATTACGAACCCATGTTTAGTGCACTAACACGAACCTATGAACTATGAAGAAGCAATGATGAACCCAGCTTCCGACAAATGGCTTGAGGCCATGAAATCCGAGATAGGATCCATGTATGAGAACAAAGTGTGGACTTTGGTGGACTTGCCCGTTGACCAGCAAGCCATTGAGAATAAATGGATCTTCAAGAAGAAGACAGACATTGGTGGTAATGTCACCATCTATAAAGCTCGACTTGTCGCAAAAGGTTTTTGTCAAATTCAAGGAGTTGACTACGATGAGACTTTCTCACCCATAGCGATGCTTAAGTATGTTAGAATTATGTTAGCAATTGCCGCATACTATGATTATGAAATCTGGCAAATGGACGTCAAAATAGTGTTAAGTAATGGTTTCCTTAAGGAAGAGTTGTATATGATGCAACCAGAAGGTTTTGTCGATCCTAAAGATGCTAACAAAGTATGCAAGCTCCAGTGATCCATCTATGGGCCGGTGCAAGCATCTCAGAGTTGGAATATGCGCTTTGATGAGGTGATCAAAGCTGATGGTTTATACAAACTTATGGAGAAGCATGTATTTACAAGAAAGTGAGCGGGAGCGCTGTAGCATTTCTATGTGTGGATGACATATTATTGATTAGAAATTATATAGAATTTTTGGAAAGCATAAAGGGTCATTTGAAAGGAGTTTTTTCAAAGGAATACCTGGGTGAAGCTTCTTACATATTGGGCATTAAGATCTATAGAGATAGATCGAGATGCTTGATAGGACTTTCACAAAGCACATACCTTGACAAGATTTTGAATAAGTTCAAAATGGACCGGTCAAAGAAGGGGTTCTTGCCTGTGTTGCAAGGTGTGAAGTTGAGTCAGACTCAAAGCCCAACCACGGTAGAAGACAGAGAAAGGATGAAGGTCATCCGCTATGCCTCAACCATAGGCTCTATAAATGTATGCCATGCTGTGTACCAGACCTGATGTGTGCCTTGCCATAAGTTTGGCACGGGGTACAAGAGTGATCCCGGAGTGGATCACTTGTCAGTGTTCAAAATTATCCTTAGATGCCTAAAAAGGACTAAGGAAATGTTTCTCGGCTACGAGGTGATAAAGAGTTCGTCGTAAAGGGTTACGTCGATGCAAGCTTTGACACTAATCCGGATGACTCTGAGTCACAAACCGGATACGTATAGTGGAGCAGTCATTTGGAATAACTCCAAGTGCAATGTGGTAGCAACATCTACAGTATGACATAGAGATTTGTGAAGTACACACGGATCTAAATGTTACGTACCCGTTGACTAAATCCTCTCTCACAGGCAAAACGTGATCAAACCCCCAGAACTCATTGGGTGTTAATGACATGGCAATGTGAACTAGATTATTGACTCTAGTGCAAGTCGTAGACTGTTGGAAATATGCCCTAGAGGCAATAATAAATTGGTTATTATCATATTTCCCATTCATGGTAAATGTTTATTATTCATGCTAGAATTGTATTGATCGGAAACTTAAATACATGTGTGAATACATAAACTACACCTTGTCCCTAGTAAGCCTCTACTAGACTAGCTCGTTGATCAAAGATGGTTAAGGTTTCCTAACCATATATATGAGTTGTCATTTGGTAATGGGATCACATCATTAGGAGAACGATGTGATGGACAGACCCAACCAAAAGCTTAGCTTCAGATCATTTAGTTATTTGCTACAACTTTTGTCATGTCAAGTATCAGTTCCTTAGACCATGAGATCATGCCACTCCTGGATACTGGAGGAATACTTTGTGTGCTATCAAACATCACTTCGTAATTGGAGGATTACAAAGGTGCTCTACAGGTATCTCCGAAGGTGTCTGTTGGGTTGCATGGATCGAGACTGGAATTTGTCACTCCGTGTGACGGAGAGATATCTCTAGGCCCTCTCGGTAATACAACATCATAAGAAGCTTCATGTGACTAATGAGTTCGGTCATGGGATCTTGTATTACAGAGCGAGTAAAGGGACTTGCCAGTAATGAGATTGAACTAGGTATGGAGATACCGACGATCGAATCTCGGGCAAGTAACATATCGCCGGAAAAAGGGAATTGCATACGGGATTGAGAATCCTTGACTTCGTGGTTTAATCGATAAAGATCTTTGTTGAATATGTAGGAATAAATATGAGCATCCAGGTCCCGCTATTGGTTATTGGCCGAAGAGGAGTCTCGGTCATGTCTGCATGTTCCGAACCCGTAGGGTCGCACGCTTAACATTCGGTAACGCTAGGGTAGTATTGAGATATTAATAGTGGAAAGTCCAAACATTGTTCGGAGTCTCAGGTGGGATCCGGGACATGACGAGGAGCTCCAGAATTGTCCGGAGGTAAAGAATTATATATGGAAAGTCATATTCAGGGTTCCGAAAAATGTTTGGGGTTTCTCGGTATTGTACCGGGAAGGTTCTAGAAGGTTCTATTGTGGGGCGCACCTGCATGAGGGGGCCCACATGAACGTGGGTAGTGGGGAAAGGTCCCACATCCCTGGTCTAGGCACACCAAGATCTTCCCTTAAAAGGAATAGTATCATATCCCGTAGGGATAAATCGGGATCCCTAAAAAGGGGGTAGCGGTCGGTGGGGAAGGAAAGGAGGGATTTCCTCCCCCCCCCCTTTGGCCAACGACCCTAGGACCTTGGAGGGCAAGCCACCAGCCCCCTCCACACCTATATAAAGGTGGGGAGGCGTTGGGGGCAGCACCCCTTCGACCCTTGCTCATCTTCCTCCCGTTACACCTCCTCCACCTCGCGCAGACGCTTGGCAAAGCCCTGCCGGAATTCCGCTGCCACCACCACCACACCATCGTGCTGGTTCTGATCTCATCTATCTCATCTCCCTCACTTTCTAGATCAAGAAGGAGAGGATGCCATCAAATTGAACATGTGCTAATCTCGGAGGTGTCGTCTGTTCGGCACTAGATCGGATTAGATCGCAATTGGATCGTGAAGAGTATGACTACACCAACCGCGTTGTGATGCTAATGCTTTAGGTCTACAAGGGTATGTAGACACACTCCCCTCTTGTTTCTATACATATCCCAGATTAGATCTTGGGTGTTTTGTAGGATTTTTTTTTTATTTGCATGCAACGTTCCCCGTCAAGCTTTTGCTTGGGTTGTGGTGGAACATCCTCATCATCATCATCTTGTTATTCTTCATTGTTGGTGACATTATTGTTCACTTGTGGAGGTGGAGAAGGAGGTCAAGGTGGATTATCTTGTTGTACTTTCTCAATTCATTCGTCTTTGTGTGTTCCACTTATGGATGCCTCCATGTCAACTTGTGATTCACCTTGATGTGAAGTAGAGGCTTCCACTTAAATGGACGAAGTGCTCTCCTTCACCTCCGTTGGACAGATCTTGCCGATAAACAAATCCTAAATTGCTTCCGGGGGGTCTTTGTCTCCTACATCAATTGGCAATTGCTCTACTTGCAAGCTATTAGATTCATCAAATTTCACATCTACCGTCTCTTCAACCTTTCGGGTGAAATTGTTGTAGACACGGTAAGTGTGAGAGTTTGAGCCATAGCCGAGTAGAAAATCCTTCATGATATTGATGAGCAAATTTCGAACGATGATGCTTATCAAGAATGTAACACTTTGAACCAAATAGTCGAAAGTATCCAACTTGGGGTTTGTTACCGGTGAGTAGTTCATATGTCGTTTTACCAAGAAGCTTGTGAAGATATAGTCGATTTGTAGCATGACAAGCTATCTCAACCACTTGCACCCAAAAGTGTCTTGGTGTCTTGTATTCATCTAGCATCATTGTCACCATCTCAATAAGTGTCCAGTTCTTCCTCTCAACAACTCCATTTTATTGTAGTGTGTACGTAGCCGAGAACTCATGTGAGATACCTTGTTCGTCAAGAAAGGTATCCACATTTGTGTTCTTGAACTCCGTTCCATTATCGCTCTGAACCTTCTTGATCTTCACCTCAAAAAAATTGGGCCTTCCTAGAGAAGTTCTTGAAGATATTTTGTACCTGGACTTGTCATCAAGAAAGAACACCCACGTAAATCTGAAAAAAAAATCATCAACAATGACCAAACCGAAAGAGTTACCACCAAGGCTCTTCTAAGCATTGGGACCAAAGAGATACATATGAAGTAGCTCAAGTGGTCTTCTCATGGTCATGATGTTCTTCACGGGATGACGTCCTCCAACTTGTTTTCCTGCTTAGCAAGCAATAGAAAGTCTATCCTTGTCAAATATAACATCTTTAACACCAAGGATATGATCACCTTTAATGAGTTTATCAAGATTTTGCATGCTAACATGTCCTAATCTTCTATGCCATAACCAACCTTTAGAAGGTTTTGCAATTAAACAAGTACGAGGTTGGGGTCTTTTAGTGAAATCAACAATGTATAGATCACCTCTACGAATGTCGGTAAAGACCATATTATGTTTATCTCGACGAAACTCTTGGCAATCTACTTCGGTAAATAGAACATTGAAACCAAAATCGGCTAGTCTAGATACGGAAAGGAGATTGTAACCAAGAGATTCAACGAGCATAACATTCTGAATAGAGTTATCATTGTATATGGTCACCTTACCAAGGCCAAGTACCTTACCCTTGGAGTTACCTCCAAAAATCACATACTTGCATGGACCATCATTTTTAGCAAGCTCACGGAACATGTCTTTATCTCTGGTCATGTGTTCGGTGCATCCACTATCAAGAATCCACTCTTTTCCTCCGAATATGTAATTTTGAAGCTTTGCCATGAGACTAAGATTCCTCATAGTCTTCTCATATTCGATGTTGAATTCTTCGTCCTCATCATAATAGCCATGCTCAATATCATCATCATCATGCGTGTAATCATCACCTAGTTCAAGTGATTCTGTAGATTTATGACCATGCCAATGTGCAAGTTTATTAATTCTAATGGTTTCCATGCACTACAAAAAAAAGACACATCCGTGACATTTTGGGCCGAACGAAAAAAATTTCTGTCATACATATGACACTTATATGACGATAATTGTGACAAAACCCGGTATCATCATAGATGCGGTGGGCTCCTACTTCTATGACAAAAAATCATGACAGAAAATGGGCTTTTCGTCCTGGGCGGGCTGGAGACGCAGCTGCATGAAATTATTTGGGCCGTCCATACAGAAAAAACCGTGGTAGAAGCGAGGGCGAGGAAAATTTCGGGGAGTTCCCGGTTACGGTGGGAGGTCGGGGCGGCGATCGTGTTCTCTCGTACACTCTGGCAGCGTGTGTGCGGCGTTAGCTCTAACTGAACCCGAGTGAGGCCTTTGGGCTCTAAGCGAACGAGTGATTGCACTGATCTACGTTCTTGAACCCGGCGATCGATCGATGGCTGCTAAGCTGAAGCGATCGATCTGCCTCTGGGATGAGCAGTGGCGTTGCGGGGTTTGGATGAGCGATTGGCGGTGGCGTTGCCTCTGGATGAACAGGACCCGTGGTGTGGTGGAGGCTGGATGAGCAGTGAGCGGTGGAGGGTGCCCGTGGAGGGTGGATGAACAGGACCCCGTGGTGTGGAGGGCTGGATGAGCAGTGAGCGGTGGAGGGGTGCCCGTGGAGGGGTGGTTGAAAAGGACCCGTGGTGTGGAGGGCTGGATGAATAGTAGGCAGTGGAGGGTGCCCATGGAGGGTGGTTGAACAGGACCCGTGGTGTGGAGGGCTGGATGAGCAGTGAGCGGTGGAGGGGTGGTTGAGCAGTGCGGTGGAGTGGCGGCGGTGGAGGCTGGATGAGCAGGAGCCCGTGGAGGTTTGGATGAGCAGGAGCCCGTGGAGGCTAGATGAGCAGGAGCTGTGGAGGCTGGAGGAGGTCGGCGGTGGAGATGAGCGATTATCCGTGGAGTCCCGTTTTGCGGTACGCCACACCCCTCCCGATGAACAGGACCCCCGTTTCGACCATAGCGCTCCAACACAAGTCCGTTTCGGCTGTTTTGCGGTACGCCACACCCCTCCCGATCAACAGGACCCCCGTTTCGACCGTAGGAGGTCCATTTCCTCCGTTTTGCGGTATGCCAGACCCCTCCCGATGAACAGGGTCCCGTTTCGAACGTGGCCGGTCGAACACAAGGCCGTTTCCTCCGTTCTGCGCTACGCCAGGCCTCATTTCCATCGCCTGTTCCGTCCAAGCCCTCCCGATGAACATGACGCATTCCGTTGCCTCCCCATGAACACGATGCATTCTGTTGCCTCCGCATGAACACGACAACGACGCAGTTTCTCCATTCCGACCCAGCCATGTACACGAGCCCTCGCCGTTCGTATGCGCGAGTAGGCGTTCGAGACCCCGCCCGTATGTACACATACGTGGCCGTATTTTCTTTCTTGCACCCTGGCCGTTGTACGTACGTGTACATGCTACCTGCGCGCCTCTACTATGACACGTGCGTGCCTCTACTACGACACGTGCGCGCCTCTACATCGACCAGTATGTGCATACACGTCCGCGACCGGAATGCCAATGTTACGTATGCTTCGACCAGGTGGGTCCCGACTGTCAGGCACTTCCTTGCGTGCGAAGATGTAGCTGGTGGGTCCCAGCGATCGAGGGCAAACGTTTTTCACAATCGGTGGCCCGTCCGATGGGTCCCGCTGTCGGTGGTGGAATAATTATTTTACCGTAATAAGGAGGCACTTCCTTGCTGCGGCCATGGACCCGGTATCGGCCTCTCCACCTACAGTCCACGTCTGATGGAAGCCGTTCCTTGACCACATTGACCATGCGCGCCAAGAGCACCAGAGGCGGTGGGCGATGGAGAGGCCTAGGAAGGGGCGTCGTGAAGTCGGGAAGGCAGCGGTAGTGGATGCCCGCAGCGTGAAAGTCTGAGGTTCAACTGGTTCACTGCGGTGTGAGGCTGCCGTCGCCGCGAGAATAACAGGGGTGTGGGTGAGTAGAGGGATGGCCTGGCGAGCGGTGGAGTAGTAGGGGCGGTGAGGCCTCCGCCGCATCGCAGCCGTCCATGGGAGGCAGGAGCACGAGGCACGACCGGCGCTGGTTTGGGTGGCTGGAGCAAGAAGACCAGAGGTTGAAGAAGCACTACGGCCGTTGGATGGACATCGAACGGTCACTGGAGCTAGAATCGTGCATATTGACTAAGTTGACAAAGCCCTCCGTCCCGTCAACTTAGTAGGCCCTAAGTCAGCTTGCCACTATCTTTGGGTCCTAGCTAACGGGGAGTATTCATTTTTTGTGCGTAATAAGGAGGCACTTCCTTGCGTGCGAAGATATAGCTGGTGGGTCCGAGCTGTCGGTGGTGGTAACGTTTGTTTAGCGAAATCTGAGAGGCCCTTTCGGTGGGTCCCCGATGTCACGTGGAGAATCATTATTTTGCGTGTAATAAGGAGGCATTTCCTTGCGTGCGGCCGTGGACCCGGTTGTCGGCCTCTCCGCGTAAAGTCCGCCGGATGCATGTCGGTCATTGACCACGTTGACCAGGCAGCGCCGAGAGCACCAGGCGGTGCACGACGGCGAGCCTAGGAAAAACGACACGGAGGAGGAAGACTCGCGATTGTTTCCCCGCGGAGGGGAGTATGGTATATGAGGTTTCTGGTTTGTCTGCCGTCGCGGAGAATAACAGCGGTGTGGGTGAGTAGAGGATGGCTAGGCCAGCGATGGGATGCTGGTGGGCGGTGAGGCTGCTTGACAGCAGAGCCGGCCTTGGAGGAGGAAGGAAGCGAGCAGTCCCTTGGCGTGTTTGTAATTTGGAGCAGGAAGAGCAGAGATTGGAGAAGCACGGCGGCCGTTGGATGGCCATCCAACGATCCTTTGCTTGTCGTCAACCTTTTTTAGGAAACCTCAAATCTGTGGAAAACTGCATACAACTCATCTGCCATTATTTCTAATAATTTACAGCCCATTTGCTAATTATTAAGGTTTTTTTTTGGAGCCCATATTCTTTTTGTTAGCATTACAGCCCATATTGTGGCCACGGTTAAAAAATTATACAAAATTTTGCATATTTCGGTGCGGTCCAAACTGTTTTTAATCCCGAAATTTCGAGTCACATTCAAACTGATTTTAAAAATAAATGTATATCAATATAAAATCCAACAAATTCTCCACGCATAAAAATTAATGTAATTTCAAATCTCGAAATGAAAAAAAGATATTTGAAACTAATTGCCGGTTTGATGTGTTTTAAAAATGTACATCCCATTTCTCATTACTGATGGGCCATTTTCTCGGCCAGCCGAATGAAAGCTCTCCTCGTCTTGAAAGATTTGCAACCCAACAGGCCTGACAAAGCGACTTACTTGGCAAATCAAAAAAAACTGGGTTGTGGCCGTGGACCCAGCTGTCAGCCTCTCCATGTACAGTACTCTTCCGATGGAATGTCGTTGACCACGCCACGCCGAGAGCACCAAGGCGGTGGACGACGGCGAGGCCTAGGAAGGGGCAGCGAGCAGGGAAGACGCGGCGGTGGATGCCCACGAGAGAGGAGTATGAGGTTCCTTGGTTCGGCTGCGGTGTGAGGCTGTCGTCGCCATGAGGGCGGGCTAGCGGTGGGAGTAGTAGGTGGCGATGAGGCCTCATCGCAGACTGCCGACCATTGGAGGCAGGGCAGCGGTCTCCCGGCGCTGGTTTGGGTGGCTGGTGCAAGAAGAGCGGTAGAAAAAAGCAGCAGGACCGTTCGATTCAAATCCAACGGTTACTGCTGCTAGAATCGTTTGTTGACTAAGTTGAGAAGCCCTCGTACGCGTCAACTTAGTAGGCCCACAGGTCAGCCTCCCAACTGGTGCGCCCCATATGTCACTGGGAGGAATCATTTTTTTTTGCGTAATAAGGAGGCAGTTGATTGCGTGCGGCCAGGCCAGCGGAGGGAGTAGGGTGGGCAGGGGAAGCACTGCGGCATCACTGGCCAGAGCCACAAGAGGAGGGGCAGGCAGTCCATGGCGCTAGTTTAAGCGGTTGGAGCAGGAAGATCGAGAGATTGAAGAAGAAACACGTTGGCCGTTGGATGGACATCAACACTAGCTATTGCTAGAATCGTGTCTTCACTAACAAAGCCTTATGTAAACAAGTCAGCCTCGAAATCTGTGGCGTGTACATCCCATTTGCTATTATTTTTATAATTTTACTCATTTTCTAATTCATATGGAATTTATTGCAGCCCGTTTTCCATTTTAGAATTGCTGGCCATTTTTGGTGATGTCGAGTCAAAAATTAACTAAATATGTGGAAAATTTTGAAAATTCGCAAATTTTTCTTTGGGGAATGAAATATTCTTAATCCAAAATTAATAGCCATACTAAAAAAATTAAAAATAAATTAGTACTATGTCATGTTAAATCCAATGAAATACGTATAAGATATCAGTGAAGAACAAAAACAAAAAAAGAAACTTATTTCCCATTTGCTATAACTTTTTTGGAATTTTCAACCCCTTTTGATATTACTTTTAACAGACATTGACCATACTATTAAGCCAGGCCGGAATGCATCCCTCCTCATCTAGAAAGGTTTGCAGCCCAGTAATTCGGAGAAAACAAATAGGCCTAGCTTGGGTATTCTTCAAAAATAAATACTGGGCTACCTATTTTCCCAAAGAACTGGTGCATGAGCATTTAGCTTTATTTATTTATTTATTTACTTATTTATGTTTAGGGGACCATGAGCATGTACCTGGGCCGGATTCATGTGATAGCCTCCGTCGGTGTACTAGAGTAGGGGTACCCTAGTATCCCGAACTTGTGCTGCGGGCAGTTCTGACACCCAGCGGCGGGGGTTTGCCTAGTGACCGCCAAGGTCCTCAGCGGCTCTGTGGAGCCATTCAAGAACAAAGTATTCAAGACCCGGCAAGAGGAGCTTGCCGGAAGGATACTCGAGGCACGAAGGGAACAAGACCCGGCAAGAGGAGCTTGCGGGAAGGCTTGAGTGGCGACAAGCTCCCCAGCGCGACAAGGATTCAGCATGACAAAGGCGCTTGCCGCGACAAGCAACTCTCTTCATCTCGCTCCAGCTCATCCGTAGCGTGTCGCCATGGGGCTATTCCAGACCGCAGCGTGTCAAAGGGCTGTGCAGCCAGCGGGAGCAGCGATAAGCGGCGTTGACGAGCCTACCATCGTGGCAAGCGGTGGTGCACTTGACGGTCCTGTTGCCTTTGTTTAGGCGGCGAGGATGGGCATTATTGATTTTGTCCCTTGCCGTCGGAGTTAGGTATATACCGTACCTTTGTACAAGTCGGTGTACCAACTACTGTTTTTCCATTTGTACCCTCATCTATGTTGCCACCTGTCGGTGACCCCTTGAGCCTATAAAAGGAGGCCCAAGTGCAACGTAGAAAGGGTTCGGCTCCGTTCAGTTCATTCGACTCACTCGAGACTACACACACTCAAGCTAGGTTTTGTAGCTCCCATTGCTCCCTAGCAAGAACACAATACAATCAACCAAGCAGCAGTAGGAGTATTATCTCTCCGGAGAGCTCCAAAGCTGGGTAAACCGCTCGTGTGCATCGCCTCGATCTGCTCTTTGTGCAATCTCCGCCCCCCTCCGAACCACAAGGGACTCGGTCCGCCAGGTCCCATAGATGTTCGTGGGGAGGTCTGTCTCCTTGCCGCTGCTTGGCCTTGCCGCGGCGTCCTCCCCGGCCGGGTCTCTTCTTGCTAGCTGCTCCAGCACCTTCCTGGGCCTTCTCCTTGTCTCGCCGCTCGTATTCAGCCTTCTGCAGTTCAACAAGCTGCTCGACTTTCTTGCAGCTCTGGAGGTCATGGCCCTTAGTGCGGTGAATCTTCTGATACAGTTCTTTGGAGCTGTCCTGCTTGTCGGCGGCCGCCACGGCTTGGCGGTCGGTGTCGGTGGCAACCTCCTTGCGGAGCCACCAACCTTGGCCTTCTTGGCACCACCTCCGTTGCGGACTGCTCGACAACTAGTACCTCTTTGCTCTTCTTCTTTACATTGTTACGCCTTGGCTCTTCTTTGTCAGGCGGTCTCGGACTGTCGAGGACCACTGCTTCCGTATTCTCTCACAGGAGTCTTCTTCCTTCTTCAACGCGTGCACACTTGTCGGCCAAGGCATACAGCTCATCGACGCGTCCTTGACCTTACACATCGCCATCTCCTCCCTCATCCTGCGGTTCCGCACGTTCGATGAAACGCGCTGATCACCGCGGCGGGGTGGACATCACAGGATGTTGTAGTGCACACAGCTAAATCTCTGGATGAACTTGCGAGGACTCTCCTTCCTTCCAGGCGGCAGGTGAAGATCACTCTCTTGGCCATGAGGTTTGTGGCCGCTTTGTGAAGGCGCCGACAAGCTGATGGCATAGATCTGCCAAGAAGATATGGAACTGTCCGGCAAGTGCATGAGCCAAGATCGACATTTGGCTTGAGTACCAGCGGAAGTAGTTGGCGAGGATCTTGTTGTCTCGTCCCCCGCAGCTTTGCACCGCAATGGTGTAGATCTTTGAGGAACTCGATGGTGTGTCCTGCCATCATACTTCTACGCACATCTCGGCAGAAGTTTTTCTTGTCAGCCCTTTGGACTTGCCGCAGCTCACGAGTGAGCGGGGCAACCTACCACGTCTGACAAGTCACTGGTTCCCCGGCGCTTGCATGTTGACGGCGGGCCCAGCGCGCTGGTCGGATTGACGTCGCGCTTCTCTTCGGCGCTCGATGCGAGTTCGAGCGTCTTCTTGTTGCCGTTCTTGAAGAACTTGGCGCTGATCACGGCGAGCTCGCGGATACGATGACGCGGTGGAGTCGCTGTCGAGGTGGATCCGAGGAGCTGGTGATTTTGGCCTTCTGGATGGGGAGTGCATGGTGGTTGCACCTCCATAGGTTTCGTCGCCACCAGCTCGTGCCTTGTCGTCTCGCCGCGGCAAGGATGCAGTTGGTTGCCGCGGAGTGTCGCCGTTGGCAAAGCCGATGAGGCTCTGAATGGTGGCCCTCCACTCGTCGACCTTGTCGGCCGTTGGAGGGCAATCCAGGAGTAGTTGAGCCCGCGCCAAAGCTTCCGCTTGAGTAGTGGGCGGTAATGGCGAACGATGCGAGGAGCGGGATGTGCTCGGACTTCTAAATATGTTAGAAGGAGCAGCATCCTGTCCAGGCAACCGTGCCCCACTCGCACCAGCCTGTTGACGCGCGAGCTGCTCTTGAGCGTCCCTGGATCCACCAGCTCGATCTTGGCCCAACGAGCGTATGGCGCTGTGAGCACCATGGCGCTGTCGATCTCGCGCCTCTGAGATGGGCCGGTACATATCCGGACGCCGAGGTCTGCGCCGCCTTGTCCTTGGACTTGGCAGCGTCGTGGGCTCCCTCGGCAACGCGGTTCCTCGCCTGCGTCTTCCCCACCACTCGTCGCTCCGGTGGTGGTGGGTTTGACGCAGACGGCTCTGCTGCCGCCGAAGCCTTCTTCTTCGGTGGCATGTTGATGAAGGTGATGACGAAGATATGGAAGACGATGAAGCTGATGAGCAGGAGTTTCAGAAGGCAACAGAGGTTCTCTGCATTGACGGTGGTGCTTCTCTGCATACCTCGCACCGCCAACTCAAACAGTGGATGCGGGAGGTTAATGCAGCAGAACCGTTCGTAGAGTCACGTAGGCCTCTGAAGTGGTCCAGCACGCCTATCATCTTCGATATTGAGGACCACCCTGATCGCGTAACTGCGGTCGGGTGTTTGCCGATGTTGGTCTCACCAACCATCCGCAACCTCAAGGTCACCAAGATGTTAGTTGACGGCGGGGCCGGCCTAAATCTGATCTCCTCCGCAGTGCTCCAGAAGCTTCAAATCCTTGACAGCGAGCTCGAAGAGACTGGCACTTTTCAAGGAATCAACCCAGGAAGGAGCAAGCCCAAGGGGAAGATCACGCTGCCAGTAACATTTGGCAGCGAGCTGAATTTCAGGACTGAGAGGGTTACATTCGACATTGCTGATTTCCCATTGCCCTACAATGGGATACTTGGCCGTCCAGCACTCGGCAAGTTCATGGCAGCCTCTCATTATGCATACAATCTGCTCAAGATGCCCGGCCCGATAAGTGTCATTTCTGTTCATGGCGACAAGAAAGATGCTCTTATCTGCGCCGACAAGATTTACCGGGATCAGCGGCTACGACGGATAGCAAATCACTTGCATTTGAAGCTCCGGGGAAGAAGAAGACCACTTTGTCCGGCAAGAGCTCGATGCCCCTCCGGCAAGCGCACCTCTTGAGTGCTGCGCTACGCCGAGGACGCACCATCGAGCTCCACCGGCAAGTGCAAGAAGATGATGGCAGCTCTGCCAAGACCAAGAAGGTGCCCGCCAAGGAGGACGGCACCGGTGGTACCTTCACCATCGGTGCCACGCTTGACCCTAAATAGGAAGGCGAGCTCGTTGCTTTCTCACGGGCGAATGTCGATGTGTTTGCATGGCAACCATCCGACATCCCCGTGTTCCGTGAAAGTAATTGAGCACCACCTAGCTGTCTGTCCTCATGCGCGGCCCGTCAAGCAAAAAGTCAGGAAGCAGGCAGTGGAGCGCCAAGAGTTCATAGCAGAAGAGATCAAGAAGTTGGAAGTAGCAGGCCTTGTCAGAGGAGTGCTCCATCCCACATGGATATCATCTGATCTTCATGGCAGAAGAAGATGAAGAGAAAACCGCATTCATTACACCATGTGGCACATCTTTGTTTCATCGGATGCCTTTTGGTTTGAAGAATGCTGGTTCAACGCTTGCAAGAGTGGTCCACGACGCTTTTGAGCCCCAAATGCACGAAATGTAGAAGCCTACATGGATGACATAGTGGTCAAGCAAGGACAAAGAAACTCGTTCAAGATTTGGATGAGACCTTTGCAAATCTGCGCAAGATCAACCTCAAGCTCAACCCCGAGAAGTGCGTGTTTGGAGTTCCTTCCGGCAAGCTTCTCGGGTTCTTCGTGTCTCAGAGGGGAATTGAAGCCAACCCCGACAAGGACGGATCTGCGCAGGATTGCAAAAAGATTCAGAAAAGGATGGTGCAGCGCCCAGTCTACTTTGTCAGCTCCCTTCTGCAAGGGGCTAGGTTAATGTATTCTGGTGTGTAGAAACTGCTTTTCGGCCTCCTCATGGCCTCAAGAAAGCTGCGCCATTACTTCCAAGCACATGAGATAACAGTTGTCACTCGTTTTCCGCTGAAAAGGATATTGCAAAATCCAGAAGCAACAGGTAGGATTGTCGAGTGGGCACTGGAACTGTCAAACTTTGGCCTCAAGTTTGAAAGCACTTCAACTATCCAAAGCAGAGCACTGGCAGAGTTTATAGCAGAGTGGACGCCAACGCAAGATGAAGAAATTCCAGAGACGAGCATCCCCGTCAAGGAAGCAAATAAAGAGTGGCTGATGTATTTTGATGGTGCCTTCGCTGCAAAGGCGCCCGGTCTTTGGCGTGCTGCTTATCGCACCCACCGGAGAGCACCTCAAGTACATAGTCCAGATGCACTTTCCCAAGGAGCAAGCAACAAATAATACTGCAGAGTATGAAGGTTTGCTTGCCGGTCTCAGGATTGCAGTGGACCTTGGGATCAGGAAACTTATTGTCAGGGGTGACTCACAACTTGTCGTCCGCCAAGTGAACAAAGATTATCAGAGTCCGTTGATGGAAGCCTACGTTGATGAAGTGAGAAAGCTAGAAGAACACTTTGAAGGCTTGCAAATGGAACATGTTCCAAGAGCTCAGAATGATATTGCTGATGGCCTGTCAAAGTGTGCTGCACTCAAGTTACCTGTGGAACCAGGAATTTTTGTGCTCAAGCTGACTCAACCAACTGTAACACCATCAACTGGACAGAACAAGAAGAGGAAGTTGGTTTCTGGTGACTACTTTCCGGCAGAGCTCCCTGAAGCCGCCGCCAAGAAGGTCCCCAAAATCAACGCAGATAACGCTGAGGAGCAGTCTGCTCCGACAAGCCCTAGGGTTTGTTTCGTTGAAGCAGACGCTCCCGACAAGTCTTGCTCCGGCAAGCTTGCCGGGGATCATCAAGCTCCGGCTGAACCGCAGGTTCTTGCCGTAGAAGCTGATGTTCCCGCAGCAGCAGATGTGCCTTTAGTTCTTGTTGTCGAGCCGCAAGCTCCAACATGGTGTCACAGCCCCAGATCAGCCCTAGAGCTTGTTTGTAGCTAGTAGCATTGCATCCATGCATCATGTTTAATTTCCATGAAATTTGAAATGGGGATGATCAAGCCCTAGCACTAAAGCAATTCACATAGGTTCAAATTCAAAAATATTTTCAAAAACCCAAATTGGTTTGCAAAAATATTCATGATTAATGGAAAAGGGTGAAAACCATATCCAGAGATGATGGATATTTCTCCAAGACATTTTTGGATTTTTGAATAAACCATATTGTATTTGAATTGGGGCATTTAAATACTATTAATATTTTTTTTAAATGCTCCAACAATTCTGAAAAATAGTTAAGGGCCTCTGTAATAATTCAGTTAATGCCCACAATTATTTCCAGGATTTATTTAAATGGTTTAGTATTTTACTAAACTAAAACAAACAGAAAATAGAAAACAGAAATAATAAAAGAGAGAGAGAGAGAAGCCCAACCTACCTGGCGCCCCAACCGCCCAACCTTCCCCCCTCTCTGCCTGGCCCAGTTGGTGGCCCAGCCCACCAACCGCCACGCCGCTCGTCGCCTACCTCTGCCAGTAGGCAGAGGAGGGACACGGCGACCGCGCCCGAGCACGCCACCTCCTCCCTCCCAGCCTGCCTGGCTCCCCCTCGGCGCCCGGAGACGCCACGCGCCTCCCCGAACCCCCTCGTCCTCTTTCCTCTCTCCCTGGACCCCATTTCCTCCTCTGCTCCCTCTCTCTCGCTTGGGACGAGAACGCCGTTGCCGCCCCTCGCTGCCCTCGCCACCGCCACCCTCTCTCCTCCCGACATGCCCACGAGCTCCGCCCGACCTCCTCTTCCTCCCCACCGAGCCACGCCCGCCAGACGCCTGAAGCACCCTCCCGACCCTTCATCCCCTCGGGTGCTGGAGATTTCCATCGCCGCCCCGCTTGCTCCGGCCCTCCCGAGCCAGTGACCACCCCTCACGGAACCGCAGTGAGCTCCTGCGCCGCCTTCTCTCTCCCGCCGACGCTGCGTCCTCTAGCCCGATCCCCATCGTGATCAAACCCGCCGCTGTTGTGGACCGCCGACGTGCCTCCGCCACCTAGTGGCCCGGCTGTCGTGGCTCAGCCTCCTCCCTCAAGGCTGCATAGATTCCGTGGGTGCCTCGCAGACGAGCCTCCCTGCCACCAGAAGGCGTCGACCGAAGCTCGCCTCGAGCCTCGGCGACCACCACGGTCGACGCCGTGACGACTCCGCCACCTTAGGCCCAGCCGCTTGATTACTCGACGAGACGGCGCCCGCGTCACATAGACGCCTCCGCCCGGCCATTTGGTCGCCGGAGGAGGAAACTCGCACCCCTCCGCATTGTCTCGGCTCACGGCCGGCGACGAGCCATGGGTCAACTCCGTGAGTTGGCGGGTTTGACCATGGGTTGACCTCCCGTGCAAGGCCAGCGATGTGTGGGCCACCCCTTGACATTTTAGTTAGTATTAGCTTAACACTAATTAACCTAGGTTAGTTAGCTAGTTAGTCGTGACTAGTGGGGCCCCACAAACAGTTTAGTTAGAATTAACTTAAGACTAAATAACTGGGTTAACTAGTTGTGCCACTGACACGCGGGACCCACAGGTCAGGTTTGACCTCGGGCGCCCAGCTGACCTGCTGACGTCACAGTGACGTGGTGCTGACGCCATAATCATTTTCTGGATTTAATTTAATTCAGGAAATTTCAGAAAATGCCCTAAACTTTAATAAATCATAGAAATTCAACCGTAACTCGGATTGAAATATTTTATATATGAAAAATGATCAGAAAAATATGAAGAATCTGTTTATGCCATGATCATGCATGTTTGAACAAGTTAACCTCACTGAATAGGATGAATCATGATTAGGGTAACTTATGAACTAGCATTTGGAGTTGGAGTTCAACCTTGTTTGAATTCCACTTCAACTAACTTGGATTATTATTGCACTAGGTAAATTCAGTTCCTTAACATGATCATGCATCATATATGTGCATTGCATTGATTGTGTTCTTTCTCAGTTGCTGGTGTTTGTCCCCTCTCGGTAGACGATGTTCCGATGGTTAATCGATGACACCGATGAAGAACTATTATCTTCAGAAGTGCCAGGCAAGCAAAACCCCCTTGTTCATTCCGATACAATCCTACTCTCTCGCTCCTGCTCTATTTTACTGCATTAGGACAACAATGACTCATGTGTTACTTGCTGCGGTAGCTGAACCCCTTGATCCTTTGCATGACCTGTCATTCCACAGTAATTAGATGAAACCCACTAGCATGAGTAGGAGTTGTTTGAGCCATGTTGTGCCTACTCATTTATGCTTGTTTGTCATGCCACCTCTGCTTAGAGTTGCGTCAGTCGATTCATCGGGAATGAATTGGAATGGTTGTGTGAACATGTCCTATTGGGTGTGAGCTAAGTGTGTGAACACGATTTGGTAAAGGTAGCGGTGAGAGGCCATGTAGGAGTACATGGTGGGTTGTCTCATTGAAACCGCCCTCGAGAACTGAGTTCGTGTTTGTGATCCATGAAACAGTTACTACCACGCATTGGGATCCTTAATTGACCCTCTCGGCTTCTTAACCACCCTTGTCCTCATCCGGGAGTTGCAAGTAGTTTCGGTGTTTGTAGCATCTTTGGGGCCGACGCATAACGCTGACCTTAGGGGTGGGTTGTGTTGCGGTAGGCACCGTGGCCCGTGTACCGAAGTGCCCGCTTGGTATCTCGAACCCCACACATCGTTCGGGGCTGTATGGGAAACCTCGGCCGGACTCCCTGCGGATGGAACCCGAATAGGCGATAAACCTGGACTAGGGACTTGAGTGTTTAGGTAGGCCGTGGCCGACACCCACGTTGGGCTTCCGCTTGAAGGTTGCCGAGTACATGTCGTGTAAACGGCGGTAAGTGGTGAGAGCGTGTGAAGAAGTACACCCGCAGGGTTTAATATGATCTATTGAATAGCTGTGTCCACGGAGAAGGACTTCGGGTTGCCTATATCAGTTCATAGACAAGTGAAAGTGGATACCCTAAAATGCGCAAGATAAGCGTGAGTGCTATGGATGGCGTTCTCGTAGGGAGACGGGAGCGGGTCCATAGTGGTGTATTGAGATGGTGAATATGTGGACTCGTGTGCGCCACCTCAAAAGAGTTACTTGCAGTCGTAGATCAGGATAGCCACCGAGTCAAAGCTGGCTTGCTGCAGTCAAACTCCACCACCCCCTTTTTGATAATGATGCATATGTAGTTAGATCTGATGTAAGTCTTGCTGAGTACAATTGTACTCACGTTTGCTTATTTTATGTTTTGCGAGAGACGCTGTCTCGCTAGTAGTTCCGCTTGGACTTGACGCTTAGCTTGTTACCTCAGCTACGATCTTGTGCCTCGGCAGATCTGGTAGATAGTCGCTTCTCGGCCTTTTTCATTTATAGTTGTCTGCACTCAGACATGATTAGCTTCCGCTTGTGCTTTGACTTGTATGCTCGAGTGTTGGGTCATGAGACCCATGTTTGTAATATCTCACTCCTCGGAGCCTAATGAATAATATTTTGAGTCGAGAGTTATGTTGTGATGCCATGTTGTATCTACGCATATTGAGCATAATGTGTGTATGTTTGAAATGCTTGGTATGCGTGGATCCGACAAACTAGTTGTTTATCCTTGGCAGCCTCTCATATGGGGAAATGTAGTCTCGTGCTTACGAGCGATAGTAGTCCGCTACAGCCCGGTTCACCGGAGTCCTGCTAGCCCAAAGACTACTGCTTGGACACTTGGTGGCGGCATGTGTTTCACTTCGTTCCTATGTCCGTCCCTTCGGGAAATGTCACGCGGTGTTATTGAGTCCTGCCTAGCTCTGCTACAGCCGGGATACCGGAGTCCTGTTAGCCCGATGCTACAGCCCGAATATATCGTTGATGACCGACATGCTCGATGTGATTCATGTATGCCTGTCCCCATAGGTTAAGCGCCGCTTTGGGTTCACGACTAGCCATGTCGGCCCGGTTCTTTGTCATATGGATGCTAGCGACACTATCATATACGTGAGCCAAAAGACGCAAGCGGTCCCGGGCCATGGTAAGGCGACACCCGTGGGAATACCGTGCGTGAGGCCGCAAAGTGATATGATGTGTTACATGCTAGATCGGTGTGACTTAGGATCGGGGTCCTGACACATGGGCACAGCAGATCGTCCATTTCCTTCAGACAGGAGAACTTCCCGAAGAGCAAGAAGAAGTGGAAAGAGTAGCCCGGCAGTCAAGTATGTACCAGTTTGTTGACAGCATCCTGTACAGAAGAAGACTCAATGGTGTGAAATTGAAGTGTATTTGCGGGAAGATGGACGAAGCTGTTGGCGAGAGATACGGAGGCATATGTGGTCACCACATTGGCGCAAGAGCACTTGCCGCAAAGCTTTCCGGCAGGGTTTCTTCGGCGGAAGCCCTCCAGGATGCAATTGCACAAGTAACCAAGTGTGAAGCGTGCAGTTCCATTCCAAGCGAGATACACCAGCCAGCTCAAGCTCTCGGGCGATCCCTTTATCCACGGCCATTTTTGATCCTGGGGCTCGACATCCTCGGCCCCTTTCCCGAAGCTGTCGGGGCTTTGAGTACTTGTACGTCCATGAATCGACAAGTTCACAAAGTGGCTGGAAGTGGAAGCAGTGAGGAAGGTGACAACCGCGATCAAGCGATCAAGTTCTTGGTCAATTGTTTGCCGTTTGGATACCTAACGGATCATCACCGACAACGGCACACAATTCACGAGTCGCACCTTCATGCGGTGCGTCCAAGATCTTGGCGCCAAGGTCTGCTTTGCTTCATTGCTCACCCAAGGAGCAATGGTCAAGCGAGAAAGACAAACGCTGAAGTGCTGCGAGGACTCAAGACCAGAACTTCGACGGGCTGCGCAAGTGCGGAAGAAACTGGATTGAGGAGCTGCCGGTGGTTCTTTGGTCGATCGAGCAGCGCCGTCGAGCCATCGGCGGACACCTTCGCTCTAGTCTATGGAGCGAAGCAGTTCTCCCCACGGAACTTCAGATATCGGATCACCTCGAGTGCTCGCTATGATGAGCTTGAGCAAGAGCAGCTGCGACAAGATGACCGCTGCTCCTTGAGGGGATCGTCTTCAGGCTCTTTGTCACGAGCTGCCGTTACCAGCAAGCTTTCGCCGCTACCATAGCCGCAAAGTTAGTGCCGAGAAGCTTCGAGGAAGGCGACCTTGTTCTTGGCGCGTTCAATCCGCCAAGAATTCCAACAAGTTGACGCCGAAGTGGGAAGGCCCTTATCGGGTGAAACGAGTCACTAGGCCTGGCATTGTCCGCCTTGAGACCGAAGATGGCGTTCCGGTGAGCAACTCCTGGAATATAGAACATCTTCGCAAGTTTTACCCATAGAGGCGGCGATTGCGGAACCCGTTCGGCAACCACCCTTTAATACAAGTCTTGCCGCTGTTGCATGTAATCCTTTGTACAAAGCGAGCGCAGACCCGTGCATCGATAAAGCTCATGTGTTGCGTACAACTTGTCAAATGCATGCTATCATAATCCTTTATGCATGTGTTATCTAACATTTTGTGCAGCATCCACACCCGGTAAGCAATAACGAGCCACTAGGCTCCATAACTTTATTTTCTCTTCTTTCTTCTCAAAAGAAAGGAAGGTCCCTTCGCCCAAAAGTTAGCGGGGGAGGAGAAGATAATGGTGTGGACCGCCAAATGTCGCTCGAGGAAGTATCGCCTTGCCGAGAAGAAAACGACAGAAAAAGCTAAGTTGCCAAAGTTTGAGCAATCAGTTTTTAAATTTTTAAGTTATCTTCCTCGAGCGATAGTACTTTGTATGGAAAACACGTACACGAAGGAACCAACTCGCGGCTGGTTTGCGCCCTTACTTTGTTTGAGTCCGCTCAACAACTTAAGTGAGCTGCAACCAGTTGCGACAAGGTTGCTTATCGGAGGCGGCACCGCTTGACGGAGCTCTTGACGTCCGCACTCAGCCTTTGTGACAAAGGTGCTCGACCGACAAGTTCCCCTAAAGCATAGGGCACAAACATACAAATGAAGAAATCGAGTAAAGGAAATAACATTGCGATCGTTTGCCTAAGATAGAGTATATTACAAAATGACTTGTCGCAGATCTGATAAATTGTTCTCCTGAACATGGTCTACAGCGACAAGGGAAAGATAAACTTGGCGGCCTAGTCTACACGGTCGCCATCAACCCACTTGACTCCGCTCACCCTATCCACAATGGGTGCGACAAGGGCCTTGAGCGCTTCAACATCAGCAGTTGGCGGCAGGGACTTGAGGACGTTGGCAAAGCTGACGCCTAGATTGCGGAAGGCCACCTTCATCAGCACCTTCTGAAGAGCCCCTGCACAGATTTGGCATAGCTCGTCGGCCAGCTGCTTTGGGATCTCCTCCCGGAGCCGCTGGAGAGCCATCAACACGCTCTTGAAGAATAGGCTGAGCTTGGCGCTGGGCTGGAGATGCTCGTCGGTGGAGTACCCGAGATCCACCATCCCCATCTCCATCAGCTCCTTGTCAATGGCGGCGGCAGTATCCACAAGACCCTCCGTCCAGTGCATCACATTCTCTTTGAAGGTGGTATGGGCGTTCGTGGCGGTTGCGAACAGCTCCTCGTTGGCCTTGATCTTCTCCAACAAACCCGCTTCCCGCTCCCTGGCACCATCCAGCGTCTCCGTCAGAGTGGACAGCTTCAGCTCAAGATCCGCCTTGGCATCCTTAGCGGCGTCGGTCTCTATGATTCTCTCAGCGAGACGGCCCTGCAACTCGCCAAGAGTGTAGGCGTCCTTCTCGCGCTCGTGCTTCAGCGCGGTGACCTCCTCGCCGCTCTTCCGGAGGGTGGCCTCCAGCTGAGTCACCCTCGTCTCTAACTCCTTCTTGGCGGCCTCAGCAGCTGCGGCAGCGTCCTCTGCCTCCTTGAGTGCTCCGCCGATTGATTGCTCGCGCGCGGAAAGATCTTCCTCATAGTTGTCGAGGTTGATCTTCCGCTGCGCCAGCTCACCTTCTTGCGCGGCTAGCTTCTCGCCGCCAAGCCTTTGCTGCTCCTCGACCTCGGCCTTCTCCAGGATGAAGGCTGTGCGCTCTTCGGAGAGTTGCTCCCGCGCTTCTGCTATGTCCCGGAGAGTTTCTTTGTTGGCGCGCCGGAGCTCTTCTGCGCGTTTCTCCATGTCAGCTCCCGCCCTCGCGACAAGTGCTTCCCTGGACTCCAGCTTAGCTTGTCGGACGCGGTAGAGCGACAGCAGCTTCTTCAGCGGTTGCTCCTCCTCAGACTCGCCACTGCTGCTGCTTGGCGCGTCAACTAGCGACAGCCCAGCGGAGGCGAGCAGCTCCTCGTCGAAGGTCTCTCCCTCGACCGGCGCCCTGGAGCTCGACGCCCATGGAAGCTTGATGAAGACACCGTTGCCGGCCTTCAGATAGGCGCCGGGCTGGGGCTCTTCGGAGCCTGGTGCTGCATCGGTGGCGGAGGGATCGGCGGTCGGCGTAGCGCCTGGCGCTCCTACGGCCTCTGGGTCGTCAGTACGATCACCAGACCCCTCCCCATCCTCTGCGCCAGCAGCCTTGGCGGCCTCCTCGCCGGCGGAACCATCGGCACCGGTCTCCTCCTCCATGTTGGCGGCGCCGTCATTGTTGCCGCGCACGTCCTCCTCGCCGGCAACCTCAGTCTCCATCGGCTCTCCGGCAGATGGATCTGAAGATCAGAAAAAGAAAGAACAGTCAAGCAAGTGTTCGAAAGGAAGAACAGAATAAAAGCAACCCAAGGGAAATTTTCAGGCAAGGAGATTACCTGCGATGGGATCTGTGGTCACGGTCTCCACCACTGGAGGATCGTTGGCGCTGCCCCTTGTCGGAGAAGCATCCCTTGTCGGAGAGGCCTCCCTTGCCGGAGAGCGCTCCCTTGCCGAAGAATTCTCCCTTGGCGGCGTAGTTGAAGCAGACAGAACTTCGGGAGTGACTTCCGGGGCCTCCTGATGAGGCTGCTCTGCTCCTACACAAATCAACAAGTCAGATATCAGTGAAGAAGGAGCACCCATGCACACCTCACCGTAAGAAATAAACCAATTACTTACGCTAGGGGCTGTGCTGGGGGCTGCTCTGAAGAAGGGTTGCCGGATCCGGCAAGGGAGTCTCAGACGCGCCTCCTGTCGCCACGGGGGGATCGTCTTTGATGAAAACCACCGGAGTCTTGGCCCTCTTTGACGCCCTCTGAGCCAGCGTCCTGAAGAAGGAAAGGGTTCAGAACGAAGCAAGTTAGATACAAGACAAAGCAGCAAATTGAAGAATTATAAGTACAGCGACAAGATCTTACTCTTCTTCCTCCTCCTCGAGCTGAGAGCGGAGAAGTCAATTCTGCTCCACCTCCGGTCTGATTTAGTGGAAGAGTGGGCTCCCTCGGACGCTTGGCGGGTGCGGAGCCGTAGTCCCAAGGCCCCACTCCGGTTGCAGGTGGCAGCGAGGCGCCTCGCTGCAGCAGAGGTTGTCGCGGTGGAGCGCGCGCGCGGGCGAGACGGTTGTGTGGCCCGCCCGCCGCCCCACCACTTCTCCCGTCTTGCGGAGGCGCCTTCTTGGCTGGGCCGCGGGCTCCTCCCGCGGCAAGCTACTTGAAGGCGGAGGGGAGGCGCCCCCGGCAGGCTCGTTCGGCTCAGCTTCAGGCTCGGCCTGCTCCTCCGCGTCGGCAAGCTCTTCGCGGTCGGCAAGGCTTGCCACCTCGGCTGCCTCGGCCTCCTCCACGGTGAACCCAAACTCACCGGCAGCAGCAGCTTCCGCCGCCTCCTCCAGCCTGGTGGCGCGCCGCAGCTCAAGCGCCGGTGGTGTCGCGGTGAGCCACTTCGCTTTCGGGCGCGGATCGGCACTTCTTCCAAGCTGTCGAAGAATTGCTGCACGATGTCGCCGGCGGGTCTTGCCAAGTTGGAACGATTCCATGGGAATCGACAACAACATCATCGCTGGATGCGGTCAGCGACAGTTGTTGCACAAAGGAACGACCCCCCCTCGGCAACATGAACCACTCAGGGCGATCTGGGTCGGGCTTGAACAACTCCAACAGCATCGCATCCAGCTCCAAAACAGTAAAGTTCCAGTTGAGGCCTGGGCGCAACCTCATGATGTCTGCCGCATTTTGGAACTCCCAAGCAGGCCTCCTCCTCTCCTGAAAGGGCGCAATGCGGCGACGAAGGAAATCTGCGCCAACAGCACCTACGGTTAGTCCGGCATGCCTGAGGCGCAAGATCCGGGTCATGGCAATCTTCAGCCTCGCATCCTCCGGCGCCAAGTTACTCCAATCGTTGCCGCGCACTATGGGAGATTGGCGCTGGGCAGTGAATGGCTGTGGGTTCTCCTCTATGATCCAACACCAATCGGCCCTCCACTCCTCCCACTTGCTGCTAAGCTCTCCTCCAGATATGCCTCTTTCTTGCCGATCCACGAGATCCATGCAATCCTCCGAAGCGGCTCTCCTCTCTCTCGCAGGGCATGAAGTAGTGGCGAAGAGGGCTACATTTGGGTGGACTCCGACAAAGTTCTCGCAAAGGTGTGCGAAAACTGCCATGGTGAGGACGGCGTTGGGGGTGAAATCAAGGAGGCGGAGGCCGTATGTGTTCATGATGTCACAAAAGAATTCGGAAAAAGGCGGGCAGAGCCCGCAGTAGAAGAAAAGCGCGAAGAAGGGATACCCGACGGAAACCTTCTCGGATGCGGCGGCGGAGATCACCCTCGTGCGCGGGTGCGCCCGCGTCTCCGTCGACCAGAAGAGGTAGTATAGCTCCCGCAGCTCCTGCGCATCG
This sequence comes from Aegilops longissima, assembly GCA_021605205.1. Lineage (NCBI taxonomy): Eukaryota > Viridiplantae > Streptophyta > Magnoliopsida > Poales > Poaceae > Aegilops > Aegilops longissima. Next base: position 46,648 of record JAHIAM010003138.1, read on the forward strand.
AGCAGGGTGTCGAAGGTGGCCCGCTCCTTCCGCAGCGCCGCGAGCCGCTGCGCCTCGGCCGACTTCACGCCTTTCCCGTTGTCGGCCTTCGGGCCCATGCCGGAGGTGGTGGAGGAGTCCGACGGCGTTGATGGCGCCGGTGGCAATGGGGAGGGCGGGCGCCGCTCTCTTCGGATTTGAGAAGAAGGGGGAGCGGTGGTTTTTGATGTGACAGAATGGCAAGTGGGCGTCCTGCCCTGCTTCCCCTGCTTATAAGGAGGGGAGAGGCGGGCGCCCGCTTTCCCAATTAAAGAAGGCCCCCACGATCTCTCCCACGACGCCACGCTCGCGCTGCGTGCTGTTCGTGGGAGACGTGGTGGGTCCGGAGCAGTAATGGCGTTCTCTAGGCCAAGGTGTCCGTGCCTTTTTTGGGCCTGGCCCAACAGCTCGGCACCGTGTGTGGCCCAGCCCGGGCTCTGTCGGTGTACTAGAGTAGGGGTACCCTAGTATCCCTAACTTGTGCACGGGCAGTTGCAGCACCAGCGGCGAGGGTTTGCCTAGTGACCGCCAAGGTCCTCCGCGGCCCTGTGGAGCCATTCAAGAACAAAGTATTCAAGACCCGGCAAGAGGAGCTTGCGGGAAGGCCACTCAGGCACGAAGGAACAAGACCCGGCAAGAGGAGCTTGCGGGAAGGCTTGGTGAGCGACAAGCTCCCGGCGACAAAGATTCAGCAGCGGCAAGGCGCTTGTCAGCGGCAAAGGCGCTGTCGCTGCAAGCAACTCTCTTCATCTCCGCTCCAGCTCATCCGCCAACGTGTCGCCATGGGGCTATTCCGAGCATCAGCGTGTCAAAGGGCTGTGCAGCCAGCGGGGAGCAGCGATAAGCATACCGACGAGCCTACCATCGTGGCAAACGGTGGTGCACTTGACGTCCTGTTGCTGTAATTGCTTAGGTGACGGGGATGGGCATTTATTGATTTTGTCCCTTGCCGTCGGAGTTAGGTATATGCACTGTACACTGTACAAGTCGGTGTACCAACTACTGTTTTTCCATTTGTACCCTCATCTATGTTGCCACCTGTCGGTGACCCCTTGAGCCTATAAAAGGAGGCCCAAGTGCAACGTAGAAAGGGTTCGGCTCCGTTCAGTTCATTCGACTCACTCGAGACTACACACACTCAAGCTAGGTTTTGTAGCTCCCATTGCTCCCTAGCAAGAACACAATACAATCAACCAAGCAGCAGTAGGAGTATTATCTCTCCGGAGAGCTCCGAAGCTGGGTAAACCGCTCGTGTGCATCGCCTCGATCTGCTCTTTGTGCAATCTCCGCCCCCTCTGAACCACAAGGGACTTGGTCCCCCAGGTCCCATAGGTGTTCGTGGGTCACGATCAGCTTCCCCGACAGCCTCCCTTCCAGTTAATTATGGGCGTCTCTATTGGGCCTTCATCAGTGGGCTGCATGTTATCAACAAGTGGAAAATGTGTTCCAAGTTTCAAAAAAAATGTGTTCCGTACGATAAATAGTATGCGCTACGTGCGATGACGGGCACTAAAGGATCGAACCGTGCAACGACTTCCAAAACATTGTGTTTGTCGCTCTAACAACACATTTATTCAACCAATGATTTAAATATACTACTGATTGTACATTGAAAACAGCAGCAGCAAAGCAACCAGGGCTGGGGTGCAACAAAAGCGATAAGCAGGCGTAAGAGTGAAGACGCAGCTCTCTCTTCCAAACCAAACATGAGCCATCATTACAAAAGGGCTACCAAAAAGAACAAGTGTATGCATCAAACTAAATAAAGATCCTACTACACCAAGTGTACGATATAACTAACTCGGCTCGGCTTAGACGTTACTATTTATTAAGTTGTGGAGATTGGTCGACGGCTTGAACCAGATGGGTGCTGACGGGGAAACTCCAGCCAGCGAGGTCGAAGTCCGACACTTGCGACCCTCTCTCCTACTTTGGGCTGCGAGCGTGGCGGCACATATCGGGGCATGGTGCATGCAGAGACGCATGGTGCGCTGTGTACACACAGTTTTGCTCGATGAACGAAACCGCGCTGCCATCATGATCCTTGCCGTCGGTTATCTCCTGGTTAATCGGATAATTCAGTCCGACAAAGCGAGAGCGTGTACCAAGGCTACTTACCAGCCTCTAGTCAAAAATTTCGAAGGCCGGAGAAGCTGGGATCGTGCTCAAAACCTTGCGTTGATCTGTGATTGTATTCCACGAAACAACACGTCCGATGCGTCGCGAACAATCATCAATCTTTCACCGTCGTTCGATCGAGCCAGAACCACCTGCAAGCGCCATGCCGCTTTTCTTTGAAAGGTTCGGGATTAGGAAGGGTAGGGACACCAAAGCGCCTACAACATCATATCAAGTTGGAGTCAAATAAAAAAGGGCTCTTGGTTTAGTCAATCTTAAGAACAGCATGTTATGAGCATGAATATTTTTTCAGCAAATGTTGACAGTAATATAAGCGATATCATAGGAAAGTAACATACTGCTTTAACAGCCGTTTGTAGCGATGACTGGAGTAGGCCAGCAATACGTCCAGCCATAGATGGAGTCGACAGCGTAAATGAAGCCCTTGTGTTCAATGGCATCAGAGAACCATGGAGGATGTATGATCCTGCGATGGACGTGCAGATTTATCCACTTACCGCAGTGACCTGTCAGATAGGCGAGACCGCGGTTGAAGAACATAATTAGCCTGAAGTCTTTATAATTCGCAGATCTTGTGGGCACTTGGCAGATTACAACCTTGAGCAAATCAAACTTGGTATCATGTTGGCTACTGTAAGATTCCGAGTATTCTGGGCCGCGGTGCCAAAGCAGTGCAGTGTTAATCGAAGGAAGGGGGATCAATCGCCAGGTCTAGACCTCCATGAGTATCCAGCTGTCGCGACCGTCGACGAGCACCATCCAAGACGTGTTCATCCCGTCCCAGTACATACCGTTAATGTAGTTGAGACTGACTGGGATCGGATCACGGTCAAGGGGGTTGATGCTCGCCACCCTACGATCGTTATGCTGCGTGACACGCCGTTTCTGAAGATTAGGCGGCATCATCAAGCAAGGAGCTGGCTTAAAAAGCTCCGGCCTGAGGGATTTGAGTAAACGGTATAGCCCCGACGAGCACGCGGCGAGCGGCATGGTACCGAGATTTACCACACACGAAACAATGAGCTTGATTACCTCTGTGGGGAGTGAATTCCAGCCACTCTTTCGGCAGACGTTGCTCGGTTCTGCCATTGTTAGTGCTTGGGTTTCGGACGAGGGGGGAGGAGCCTTAGCGGGGATGGAAGATTGGACGAGATTATGTGCGGACAAAGATGGAGAAGCGAATACGTGCTGCGGGAAGTGGACAGGTGATGATGACTACAGCATGCCGCTTGACTTACGAGACACATACCAACAGCGTAGGGTCATGTCGATGCCAGACAACTTGCTTGAGTAATCATAGTACTGGTACTCCCTACAGTGCTATGCCCTAACTTTCTTGAGTAGAGTAGTAGAGTAGGACTCTGCTCTACTACTAGCACCGGAGGAGTAGTATATTCTAATCTAAAATAGTTACAAACTTCAATGCCCGAGCGTGGAACGACTACGAACCATGCTCAAAGACCGTGTCTACGTGGTGTTTGGACATGGGCGACAACCTCAACGCCAACGGTGCTGCTCCCGTTGCACCGTATGTGTTTCTGTCCTTCCTGTTCTAAATCGTGGTAGATTTCATGTTTCTACTCTGTATCCTACTACTATGCTAGTCCACATGATTAGTTTCATCTCTGTTATAGCCGTCATGATTTATTTTGTGCTTATTCGGATTAAATCTCGTAGTAACTTGCTCATATATTCAACTAGCGCAACGTCCCCTATAGCCACTCCCCTTTCATGGACGGCCTGGTCGATGTTGGAATTTTGCTAGTAGGCCTTTATAAGGTGAGATCTTCTACCACTTGTATGAGAATGAGAAGAGGAGACCTACACACGCGCTCCTCCTCCTCACTCGCCTCGCCACGCCACGCCTCGTCACGACGTGCCGCGGGTTGCGGGATTGAGCCGAGCCGAGGACAGAGCTATACTCCCACGACCTACCCGGCCCGCACTATATAGTTTCTTACCACCGTTCAGATCATTGTCCAGTATGGGAGAGGCGATCAGGTTTTGGGGAGCGATCGCTAGCAGCGACGACTTCACCGACGATGACTTCTTCCCCGACCTCGCAAACTCTTCCTCAATGACATGGGCGATAACTCAACGCCAATGGTGCTGCTCCCGTTGCACCATATGTGTTTATGTCCTTCTTGTTTGAAATCGTGGTAGAATTCATGTTTCTAGTCTCTGTCCTAGATTCGATCTGTTCATCTACTATGCTAGTCCGCATGATTAGTTTAATCTCTGTTATAGCCGTCATGATTTATTTTGTAGTAAATCTCGAGTAACTATCGATATATTCAATCGGGCGAACGCCCCACACCATCCCGCTTCATGGACGGCCTGGTCGATGCCTCCAAGGAGCCCTTCGCTCATCGCTATGAGTGCCCGATGCCGCTTTTGGGGCTCGCCGCGGACATGGTGCATCACCGGATGCGCGCAGCAATCACTACTGGCCCTTGGCGAAGAATATCAAGTACGAGACGTGCTACCCATTCACCATGGCCGAGTCGCTGGAGGATCACCGCTACCGCTAGTCTCGGAGGAGGATGGCAGCGATTCCTCTTGATCGTGGCCACCGGTGAGGCCCGCGCAGCCGCCATCACATCTTTGTAGTGTGCGTGTGGGCGACGCCACGACGCCGACGCCGACACGAGGCCAATGTACGGGTGCATGGTCACTATTACTACCCCTCGAGGTACGTGGGCGGCGACATCGCCACGCCAAGCATACTTGGACTCGGGAGCTGGGACTTCCCGCCGATGTGGACATGGAAAGGGCATTGGTGTTATTTGAACCCCAACAATGTGCAAGGGGACTCCAAGGAGGTTCACCGACATCTGCATTATCAAGTTAAATGTTGATCATTAGTCTTCGCCAATGTAATCCGCTGTCTAAGCATGTGGAGACTTCCATGCATGATCTTGCTCTATTGGAGTATCGCGATGAATAAAAGTATATCCATTTATGGTTTAGTCTAGAATCTTCCATGTATGAATTTTTACTACAAGATCGGTGAAAGACTTATGATGAACCATTTCTTACATATCCTCGCCTCCCAAGTCATCCTGATTTAATCCTCCGCCTAGGTGTATAAGGGCATGGTTAATACTTAAATAGTATAGCCAACTGTTGGCTATAAGAAAGTGCCATGTCATCTGTAGCCAACATGTATAACAATGGATACTCAAAAACTAATTCTTGAAGATCATTTCCTGCAAAACACAATAAGAGTTATTTCTTCACAAGTTTTGGATGCAGGTTGAACAGTTGAACGCTTTTGTTTGCAAAAGATACCTTTTTATCTATTTCACCCGGTTGTTTGTGAGCTCTAGAGATGAAATAATATCCGAAGAAACCTATCGATACCCGTTACACATGAGATGACCCCCACATCCTTTGTCAAAATAAACAACTCCCCGATCAATGCATTTCACTCTTCGATGCAACGCACGGGCACCTTACTACTATAGATTAGTACGACCAAAAATTGAACTAACATTATATATAGTACGATAAATGCTGATGCATGTCACCTAAAATTATATCATTCAAAACTATGTTCAAATACGAATCCAACGATATAGTTTTTGTTGACATGCACTAACATTTTGTTAGTTAAATCTTCAGTCAAATTCAATGGGAACCACGACCGATGTAGTACAAGTGTAGAGGGCGGCACTGCACGGGAGTCTCACCTCTCACCCCGCTCGTGGCGCGGCAGTAAACCCATCATATCACAAAACCCAACCACTCCCAGTAATATGTACACTGTAGCCAGCCTGCAAGTCATGTACACTGTACTGACAGTGGAACCCACAGAGTACTTAGAATACAAGATTAAGGATGCCATTAACTTTTTATAGAGGGAAAATCATACACGCAATTAACTCAAATGGATTGGACGTGACTCTATTATTCTCCAACGGCAACCAGCAAATTTCCTCTCGCCGGCCGGAGTAGGTTTCTCGGTTTGCATGCGGGTTTAACGGAGGGGTTTGATGGAGGCGAGGAGGCGTGTTCAGCCGGGCGGCAAAGGATAGCGCAAAGACTATTCGACGGACAACTAAAACCAGTATATTATAAAAAACATAGAAGAGCAGTAGAGATAGAGATAAGAATAGAGACTAGGGAGGAGCACCATCTACTGCTTCGTGGGCTACTCTTGCGCTCCATTAGGCGGCCGCAACGTCCCCTACAGCCACTCCCTCCTGCGCTCCATTCGGTGGGCGCTGTTGAAATTTGGGGAGCACACTCGCGACTGCTAGCAGCGACGACTTCACCGACGACGACTTCTTCCCCGACCTCGGCAACCTCTTCCTCAATGACATGGGCGACAACCTCAACGCCAATGGTGCTGCTCCCGTTGCACCATATGTGTTTATGTCCTTCTTGTTTGAAATCGTGGTAGAATTCATGTTTCTAGTCTCTGTCCTAGATTCGATCTGTTCATCTACTATGCTAGTCCGCATGATTAGTTTAATCTCTGTTATAGCCTTCATGATTTATTTTGTAGTAAATCTCGTAGTAACTTGCGCATATATTCAACTGGCGGAACGTCCCCTACAGCCACTCCCGTTTCATGGACGGCCTGGTCGATGCCTCCAAGGAGCCCTTCGTCTACTGCTATGAGTGCCCGGTGCCGTTTTGGGGCTCTCCGGCGGACATCGTGCATCACCTGATACAGGCGTGCGGCAATCACTACTGGCCCTTGGCGAAGAATATCAAGTACGAGACGTGCTACCCGTTCACCGTGCTGGAGTCGCTGGAGGATCAGCGCCGCCTGCTAGTCTCGGAGGAGGATGGCAGCGTCTTCCTCTTGATCGTGGCCACCGGTGAGGCCCGCGCAGGCCGCCGCCACATCTATGTAGTGTGCGTCAGGGGCGACGCCGCTGACGCTGACGCTGACACGAGGCCGATGTACGGGTGCGTGCTCACTATTACTACCCCTCGGAGGTACGTGGGCGGCGACACTGGCTACGCCAAGCATACTTGGACTCTGCCGAGCTGGGACTTCCCCGCCGATGTGGACATGGAAAGGGCATGGTGTTATTTGAACCCCAACGATGTGCACGGGGACTCCAAGGAGGTTCACCTGGACATCTGCATTATCAAGTTAAATGTTGATCATTAGTCTTCGCTCAATGTAATCCGCTGTCTAAGCATGTGGAGACTTCCATGCATGATCTGGCTCTATTGGAGTATCGCGATGAATAAAAGTGTATCCATTTATGGTTTAGTCTAGAATCTTCCATGTATGAATTTTTACTACAAGATCTGGTGAAAGACTTATGATGAACCATTTCTTACATATCCTCCGCCCCTCCCAAGTCATCCTGATTTAATCCCTCCGCCTAGGTGTATAAGGGCATGGTTAATACTTAAATAGTATAGCCAACTGTTGGCTATAAGAAAGTGCCATGTCATCTGTAGCCAACATGTATAACAATGGATACTCAAAAACTAATTCTTGAAGATCATTTCCTGCAAAACACAATAAGAGTTATTTCTTCACAAGTTTTGGATGCAGGTTGAACAGTTGAACGCTTTTGTTTGCAAAAGATACTTTTTATCTATTTCACCCAGATGTTTGTGAGCTCCAGAGATGAAATAATATCCGAACAAACCTATCCAAATGAACTAACCGAGGCATCTCCATCTTAATTTTCTCTTGCAAGTCGTGTGTGGTCCCTTCATCGTGAAAATGCTCTGGACGTCGCATTGATTTGCATGCATGGATAGCACCACCATATTTTCAAAGGAGGAGCAAGCTCTATATTTCAGCCAATGCATGCATGATTTGAGGAATTATGGTTGGGCATGCATGTAGAAAAGGGAGGAGAGTAATTTGCATGGGAGGGATTAAAGGAAGGGAGGCCAGCGGCTAGGCATTCAAAGGAGGTTGCATGCAAGATTACACGAGATCCAGATACTAGTCCCAAAATCAGTTCCTCTTTTTGCGGACATGCCTTGGTATGAGAGGTTGACAAGTTAGGCCCTATAAAAATGGATGGAGGGAGTCGTAGTACTAGTGTAGAGGGCAGCGCTGCACGGGAGTCTCACCTCTCACCCCGCCGTGGCGTGGCAAGAAGCCATCATATCACAAAACCCAACCACTCCCAAGAATAAGTGGCCTGGTAAAATAAACGGACAAGCAACCATCACATCCCTCCGTATTTTTGCATTTCATCTCTCTGCATTTTACTTTCTCCGTTCATCTCGCACACTCGATCCCTAGCTACTACTCCTAGGGCTAGTTCTTTGGCGGCTTCCCAGCTTTTCCCACAAGACTAGTCACAAGTGGAGAGTAACAATAAGGCGCCTCACTCATTTATTTGGGCTTCTAAACTACTATTCCGTCCTGGTTTATTCCTCACCATTGTAATTTGTGCTAAATTTTGACCAAAGATTTAACTGGTTTATTCCTCACCATTGTAATCCCTCCATCTAGGTGTGTAAGTCATCTTACTAAAACCAAATAATCCCAAAACACTTAGGCGCGGTGCATTAACTTCTACCTCGTTTCTTGTTTCTTGACATATCAACCAATAAGAGATAAAGAGTGTGCATGCTTTAATGACTTGAGATATCAAACACGACATGAAGTGGTTAGTTCATTGCATGCAATACTATTAATTCAAATAAACATTAATGTTTCTCGCTTTCTCCTCCTCCTTGGTCACGGTGCACAACCTAAGATGACTTACTCACCGACGGATGGAGTAGTGCATGTGACATGCACTAACATTTCATTAGTTAAATTTATGATCAAAATTTGACACATATTACAATGGGGACCAATAAACCAGGACGGAGGTAGTAGTTATGGGATTACTAATCTAGAAGCCTAAAAGAATCGGCCCCGGTACTCCTACTAGTAGTAGTACTCAAGTTGGAATTCCAATTGCACGGCACAACTTGTTAGGAAAAAATTCGATACAGGTGTAGGAAGCGGTTTGGGAATTTGCATGCCTTTCCAACCAAGTGAGATACTCCGCATAAAGTATGATAGAGAAATAACCACAGAGAAGGAAGCTAAAAGTAAACAATCAAACGAGCATTTTTGCATTTGTTTTGCATTGAATCATTTCACAAGCTTGACTAGTGTTGTTTTTCTACTTTTACAAAACCGATCATAATGTTAAAACATGCATTTGCACGCATATAAGTAATAGTAGTACTCCTCCGCCTAGGTGTATAAGTCTTCCTCCTTGGTCATGGTGCACAACCAAAGATGACTTATTGACCTGGACGGAGGGAGTAGCACATCTGCAAGCATATATCGAGAGAGACGTAGTGCGATAGTATATAGTAAAGTTTGTGCTATATGCACGCATTTGCAAAATGCATATTTAATACACAAGGTTTCCAAACTTTCCTTTACATACTTAATTAAGGACGCTAAAATTCCTGAACGTTCGATTTATCATTTGCGCCCCAAAACTAATGAGATCGCTTTACTTAAACAAAAATTATACTCCTCCTAAAGCCACGGCGCCGCAGAGCGCTATGGCGCGCCACAAGTGCCCTGGTGCGCAGTCGCTTCCCAGCGCCGACACAACGCCTCTTCCTCAGCCTCGCAACTCGCGAGGTGCTGATTGGCGGCTTGTCGGCGGGCGAGCGCGATCTCACGGTGTGGTGATCCGCGCCAACAGTACTCCTCCTGCTGGAAGCGTGCACCCGTCCACGCATCGCCAAGCGAGATGAGGCGCTGGGCCCGACCGCACTCAGGCATCGCCGGCAGGCGCCCTCCGCCACCCTCACGGCCCTCGCGACGAGCCTCCCGCCAAAGAGCAATTGCTCGACTCTCTCGGACGCGACATAGGCCTCCCAGCAGCTTGTTCATGTGCGCTTCTCTTCCTCGGCCTTCTTCTCCACCTCTATTTTGGCGCGCTCGCTGGAGGCAAAGCCTCCCACAAGGCGACATCCATTTCTTTCCAAAGCTCCTCAAGTCTGGGGGCTCGGCGGCAGCGCGGCATTCTCCTTGTAGCAGGGAGCCGACGATCCTCCGCCGCTGCGGTCGGCAAGATTGGGAACGCCGACGCCCACCTCGGACATCGCGGGCGAGGAGCGGAACGCCGACGCGCCCTCCTCGACTAGTGGCGGCGAGGAACGGAACGGCGACACGCCGCGTCGCGGGCGAGGAGTGGAACACCGACGCGCCCTCCTCGACTAGTGGCGGCGAGGAACGGAACGGCGACGCTGTCACAGAAGCGGCGAGGAGCGAACACCGACGCGCCCTCCTCGACTAGTGGCGGCGAGGAACGGAACGGCGACGCGTGACCATCCCGCGGTGCAGCGAGGGGCCTTAGGGCTTGGGAGGCGATGCCATGGTGGTCGACATGAGAGGGAGGGGAGGAGATAGCGATGAACATGAACGTGAGGGGAGGAGATAGCGATGTCGTGGGAGGCGCAGATTTATAGCGAGCAATGGCACACCCACGTAAGATATGGACTGAGCTGCACCGACTTAATCGCAGGGTCAGTTGCATCATCGACATGTGGGCTGCACTGCTGGGCCCATATGTCGCTGAAGAATGCACCTGCAGCTAAGTAACACTACGTGGGCATATTTGTTGGAGTAAATTACGGGGAGCGAAGGGTGGAAATATTGCTGGTCACAATAGATTGGACGAGCGTGGGGGAGGAGAGTCATGCATGCAGATTTTTTCACACGGGTGGAGTGGTGGGACCACGAGGGGGAAGGAGAGTTTGGCAGGCATATTGTTTCCACACATGGAGAGGAAAAGATTTGGAGACGAATGGGCTTTCTGCAGTATGGGGAACGTGCATAATAAGTCATCTTGCATGCCGGGCTAGGTATAGTCTCAAGTCATTAAAAACATACACGCCCCACACATGTTCATATTTCAAGGTGCACTAAATTATTGCATGTGATGATTAAGGCTGGCCATAATGGTGGTATCTTAGCTGGTATCATGCACACGGGAATAGCAAACATGCTGATGTGGCAAAGAATTAAAGAAGAGGGGGGGTTAGAGTAACTAGTGTTCATGCATGCATTGGTAAACACATTTTTTGTGAAGAACGACATCACTAGTTGAGTACTTTTGCAGACTTCAAAAACTATTCCACAATGTGTCAACATTCACAATGTCAAATCAATATTTTTACACTCATTATAAAACGTAGTTCTTATACTCATTATAATCAGTACTCCCTCCGTCTAGGTGAGTAAGTCATCTTAGATTGTGCACTATGACCAAGGAGGAGGGGAAATCAAGAGATCTTAATGTTTATTTGCTAACTAATAGCATTGCATGCAATGAACTAACCACTGCATGTCGTGTTTGGTAGTCTCAAGTCATTAAAAGCATGCACACCCACATCTCCTATTGGTTAATATGTCAAGAAACAAGAAACGAGGTAGAAGTTAATGCATCGCGCCTAAGTGTTTTGGGATTATTTGGTTTTCGTAAGATGACTTACACACCTAGACGGAGGGAGTATTGTAGATATTGATATTTTTAGTATAAATTTGGTCGTGGGATTTCATTGATGCCTATCAAAGCATGGAAGAAGCGGAGCTTAGGGCTTGCATTGTCAGTCTCTACATAGGTATTTCTCTTCATAATCCTGTAATTTTAGAGACTGATTGCGCTTTTGTGGTAGCGTCTCTTGCATCGGGGGACTATGACAGTATGCTATGCATGACTCAAGATGAAAGCGTTGAGCATCTCAAGTTGATCAACAATCTTCAATTGTCAAAGATTAGTCGCTCGCCAATAAGGTGGCACACTTAATCGCTAAGTATAGCTTTGACAATAGATTAGATGGTATTCTTGTAAATAACGCATCACCTGTGTGGTGAATATTGTATCGAATGAGTGTACCGTGTGGCTGGTTAATTAATATAAGGTGGTGTTCAAAAAAAGTATAAATATGGTCAAACACTTTGCAAGCGGTTGACGGGAGTAAAAAGGACCAGAGGGAGTATCATGCATGCGGAGTAGGCAAAAAAATGCTTGTCTAAAAAAGGCAAAAAAATTGCTCATTTATAGCCGGTCGAAGTCTCAAAGGGCGCGACCGCGCGAGGGAGGCGAAGGTCGTGGGAGGCGCGACATTTCACGGAATTAAGTGAAGTTACATCCACGCCCGCATGGCGTGCGAACAGGCCGAAGCTATACCGTTAGGCCTACGATATGGGTTTAGTAGACATGACATCTAGTGGGTCCCGCATAGTTCTCGAGAACACTTTGGGGGCTTGCAGCCGTTTATCCGTTGGGCAAGCCAGCAACCCCATGCCGTTCGCACGCCCTACTCGTCCCCATCTTCTACGTTACAACAGTTCGCTCCCAGTCGTCCCGTCCTTTCACAATTGTTCGCTCCCAATTTTTTTTGCGGGGTACAACAGTTCAACTTCTCCTAACCCTCCTCCAAAATCCATGGCCTCCCAAATCTCCATGGTCGCCGCTGAGTATCAGGTTAGAGCCATCACCGGCGATCAGTTCATCATCATCTACACACGTGGATCCGAGACGGTGAAAGCATGGCTTGCTCGCTTCTACGCATGTTCAATAGTTCAATGGATGAGTGGGTCGCTGGGCTAGATGTTGAGTACACCACAGTCCCGGGACGAGAGAAGGATCTAAAGGACTAAGAGAGGAAGAAGCCCGCCGTGATCCAGGTTTATGACATAACGCTTGCTTGGTCTACCACATATGCCATGCCGACGTTGAGTGCCAGGATTTTAAGAACTTCCTCAAGGACAAAAGAGTGAAATTCACATTATAGGCTTTAAGAACGACAAGAACGCCCCGTGGTCGGATAGGTCTCGTTGTAGGCCAGCCCTTCGATCTCAAGAAGGCAAGCCTAGTGTCCTCCTCTCAACCTTCAATGCTGACCCGGCAGCAGCCATGATTGATCCTTCAGACGCTAAACTCAAGAAACCTCATCACGAAGTTTCATCATGCATGGGAGTCAAAGACATTAGATGAAGATCACATCCTGTACGTAGCAATGGATGCCTACCTTTGTTTAAATATCTATAAGGGTTGTATGAAGAAGCAGAGCCCAGTGTCCGGTTCAAGCAAAGAAGAGTCAGCGAAGAGGAAGAGGAAGAGGGACGAGGATGAATTCGAGGACGTGGACTCGGACTCCGAGTAGGTGGCAGTGTCGTCGCTCATGCTGGTTCTACTACAGTGTCAAGCGGACTAGTTGCTTAGTTTATTTTCAAGGGTGTGTTGTGCTGAGGCCCCAGCAGAACTATGTTTATGTTCTTTCTCGTTATTTGAACTCTTTAGTACGCATATGTAGTACTAGTACTATGTCTTACTACTGTTCTTCTTGCAGTTGGTACTACTACTCAGATCTTCGTGTTCCTACTGTACTTAATACATTCGCATTAGTAGTATAATTTGGGTCAGCGATTTGTGAAAGAAGTTCGACGGAGCGAAGGAAGAAGACGTTAGAAGAGGTGGAAGAAGCCCTTCTAGCCATCCATGTTGCATCAAACGGCTCACATGAGTCGATCGACCCAAATTGCTCCTTTAGATTGCAGGATCCACGTGGCATTCAAGGTCTCAAGGTAGATTCCACGTCCGCACCGGTTCACGGGCTCGACGCTGCTGATCGCTTCCGCCGCGACAGCCACCATACGCGCCTCCTCCGCATGGAGGAGACGACAATGACACGCTAGTTCCTCCTCGCCGGCGTCTTGGAGCACACGCCATCCTCCTCTTCAGATGCTGCATGCATAGACGCTGCTCCACCAGCTGCTCGTGATGTTTGGCAGCGCAGCGGCATCGCGAGGAGGGACCGCAGACGACATGAGCGAGCGAGCCTTCGCTTCATGGCATGTGGATGGCGGCGACACACGGCGGTGATGGGCGAGAAATTGTTGGCCGGAGTAGGCGGGCGCCGCATGCGCAACGGCAGCGGCGGAATATTGATGAGTAAACGTGGGAGCTTACTTTAGTTTTATATATAAGGTTGGTCAAACTTAAAAGAAAACCGTACTAGTACACGTAAACATTAGACTTAGGCAGCGCTTTTATTAGTTAGTACCACAACCACGATAAGGAATCCTGTGCAAGCGTGTGAACCGCGGCCACACGGTCGATCGAACTGCAAGGCCACCGTGTCGCGCTTTGAAGGACATCCACCGAACCTTTTGTGTGTGTGAAAACAATCCTCTAATATTACTCAACTTTTTTTCCTGTGAAAGTTCTTGACGCTGCAATATTTCCATATATTTGAATTTAGCTCCAGTTCGTGTTTATTTGGATTTGGACGCTTTAGGTGCGCCTAGTTTTTTTAATACTGATTTTGTGTGTGTGACTGAGAGAGAACGTGTGTATGTGTCCATATGTGTGTTGTGGCGGAAGGGCAATGTGGAGATGTTGTGCGTGTGATATGTATATAGAGAGGTGTGAATGTGCAAATGATCATGCATGAGTGAGACATAGATGATGCCGATACATTGTGTATACATGAGAGAACGGTCTTCTAGTTTACTTGTGTGTGTGTGTGTGTGTGAGAGAGAGAGAGAGAGAGAGAGAGAGAGAGGAGCATCCGTAACACAACAACCATCTCTCTTGATTCGTCTGTCCCTCGTGACGGTCGCATGCAACACATGCATCAACGCGCACATTTTGACACCCTCACCCGGCCCTTGTCCACCTCAAGGCCCGCACAATCTCTTCGTGAATACCCATTTCTCTCCTTAGGTTTGTTTTCTCTCAATATCTGACACACACACACACACACACAGAGACACACACATCACAACACACACACACACACACACTCCCCCGAGCACACAATTCATCCCCATCCAAGTTTATACGGCGACCACTCTCGCTTGTGCTTCTTTGCACCCCAACATGCACAACACCTCAATCATCAAAGAGGGCAACGAGCAGATCAAGACGGCGACCACACGCGCTAGAGAATGAGGGGTCATTTGGAAGCAGGTGGTGATGTGACGACGGCCTCTCTCTCTCTCTCTCCCTCTCTCTCTCTCTCTCTCTCTTCCACAAAATTACCAATCCTCTCTCCCCGCACAAAATTGTCAGTCCCTCAACCCACGAGATCCTTCCCCTCTCGTCCATGTTTTTCCAGCTCTCTCATCAAACATGTTGTCTCTTCTCCTTCCACGTATACAGAATCCAGATGCACATGCATCTCATGTATATTACATGTATGCATCTTTCTCACAGACCTAACTTCTTCCTCTCTCTTTCTCTCTCTATCTCTATCTCTCTGTCTCGTTAGGTTTGTCTCGTACTCTCTCATCCACATACATACAATCTTTCCTGCCCTATCTGCTCCATCTTCAAAAGCTCTCTATGCATGTTTCATTCACACATTGGGATATGTCAAAATGTTGCTTCTATAATGGCTGATGTAGAGTTATGGTTGTTTTTGTTCCATCCTACAAAGTAATAACTATGAAATGCATTTAGATTCTCATTTGACTGGGATTATGTGAGTTTGAGCATGTTGTGAAGTACTATAGACCTTGTATACATCTTGGGATTCACAATGATTGTAACTATTGAATTGTATAGACCATTACATTCAAGTCAATAGCCTAATATATTTATTTCACAATTTCAACAAATGATTAGTTCACTACAAACTAAGAAAACAAATGTGTACTCCTCCGCTTTTATTTAAGTCCACTTATTAGCATTGGTCAAAGTCAAGTTTTGTAAACTCTCGAAAGTTTATAACAAAAAATATTAACATATACAATAACAAATAAATACCATTAGATTCATTATTGAATGTACTTTCACATCATACATATTTGTTATGGTAAATGTTTATATTTTTCTATAAACTTGGTCAAACTTTAGGAAGTTTGACTTCGGTCAAACCTAATATGCAGAGTTTACTACTACTACTCGCTAGTTGCTTAGCCGAATCACTCAACACGCCACACGGGAGTCCAAAGGTCACAAAATTTTGAGGTTGGCGGAAAATCTCCTGCGACCCTGATTCGAGCAAGGAAGTTACCATCATAGCCTTCGGAACAGGCCTATGGATGACGCTTGGTAGGGGGCTGTTTTCGTAACTTTAGGTTCACCCTACCCAGCCAACCCCACCCCGGCACCCAGAGTAGTACACCTGAATACTCCCCAATTTCTATCCCCACCGCAAAATAGAATTCTCCACGGCACCGCAGCCTTCGTGTTCCTCCCTTTACATCGGGCGCACTCGCCCACCGCAGCAGATCTCGCCTCATCGACGCCCTCAGACACTGCAGACTTGAGTCGGTCCACCGTCGTCGCCGTGACACGGAGCCTCTTCCCCGCATCGCCTTCCATGGTCTCGGATCTGCTTCTCGGAAGCCGACGCTAAGCGCAGAAGTACCACCGTCATGGACAATGAATCGACTCCGCTGTCGACCATGACTCACAGAGGCCGCCGCGACCATCGTTCTCCTCCTCGATTGGTAATGTGTATTGAATCACTTAGCAGACATGTGCAGTTCCAATTTTGTTCATACCTACCCTTCAAATTTCCTGGGTGCTATTGTTCCCGTAAAAGTAATTGGTTATAGCCTCCATTGTCCAATGAATATCAGCTTGTAATTGTGTGTCGCTTCCTATATCGCTACTGTGCTTGGGTAGGTTTTTCATCTGCAAGCAGTAGTGTGGTAAATGATGGAAAAGTTTTTAGAACTAGCAAGATGCCCATGCGTTGCACGCATCAAGATGCATTTGTATGAGTAGTTTATCTTGTTGGAGATGCCCTAACATGGCAGACGAGTGCTTTAATGTTGCCCACAAGATGCGCGAGTATTACTAATAGTATATTTTTCTTGCCATGTTGAGATTTTAAAACCACGAGTCCGAACATGCAGAGGAGCAATGAAGACCAAACATGGGATATTCGGGACATCTTCAAGGAGCGTAGCAAGTTAAAGAGGAGCTGCACCGAACCTGTAAAACGAGCTTTGGTAAGTAACACCCTTTCAATTACTTACGTGTAGCCTCGTGTTCTTCAATGTGTATATGTTGTAGTTTCTGTTTCTCTTAAGCGTGGTGTTCTTCGATGTGTAATAAGAAGAGTCTTAATCGCCCTAATGCTTTCGCTTTTAGCTTGATGTAGGAAGTGGGTGTTCTCACCTTGTAGTCTGTTTTATTTATTTTTTCCTTTTGAATTCACTTCTTCGAGTTCTGCTTATCCGCTTCTACTAAATGGATCTAGGTTGCTCGAGTATTGATCTAAAAAGAAGTAACTTCATGTTAGGATGCAGTTCCTGCGAGGAGGGAAGTATGGTCAACCTCGAGATCATGTTTCCAAAATGAGGCTGGATTACACACAAGGTGCCGTTCCTAATGATGCTGGATTAGACACAAGGTGCAAATTCCTGATGATGTTGGATTACACATAAGCCGTGGAGTCGTCACTGTTCATGTCCTCGTGGCATTAGTAAAGGCTAAAGAAAGCGCAGTAGCCCTTGAGAATGTAGCTGAGTTCTGAAGAAGCTTAAAAGAGCAATCAGATGCTCTCTTCACCCAAGCCAAAGAAGAGATGGAAGAAGCCAGAAATAAGCTAGTAGAGGCAGAGTAGGCTAGGTGTCTCCTGCTATCTAAAACTATTGTCAATACAAAATTTCCTTCATAATAGCTAGGTTCAAATGTTTATCCAGTCAACATGCCTGTTGTGATGTCCGTGCATCTACTGATGTCGCACAAAATGTTTTTTTTGGGTCATGTAATAACAGCAATTACTTTCCAAACAATAACAGACGAAGCATTGGACATGGTATAGTTCACGCGCAAGCCCAACATTCCAAGTTCAACTTCCACATCAAACTCATGTTCACAGATATCAGCACATTCATACATAATGTCCACAACCATGATTCACTTCAAAGCCAAAAAAATGTGAGGAGAGTTATAAATAAAGAAAATCCTCTACTAGTTCATGCTACCAGTGCGAGCACAACAAGTCAAGACCATGCGTAAATTAATTATATTTTAGTCATTTTTTGTGTTCTAAAATGCATGCCGCTCTCAGAAGGACGTGTTGCCCGGCACACGCTGGATTCATTGAAGGCAAAGGGGCAGTCTTAAGCTGGTTGCACGCGTGAGGAGGCGTGCTCACCGAACTGCAGCGAGAAAAGTGCCCTCTTGGCCGGCGCGTCGGTTCAATGCCTGCGCTATGAGAGGTTGCGTCCGTGTCAGAGAAATCACTCCCTCCAGTCCTTTTTTGTTTGGGTATAACAAAATCTCGTTTTCCATTCACATTTTACAAGTAAAATTCGTGGACAAACTTTGACGCAAAGTATGATGGGGACTAGTAAACCAGAAGGGAGGTAGTAGTTTTTTTTAATCAAAGAAGGGTTTCCCCTTCCGATTTTCATTACTGAAAACCAGCATCTAAATCTAAACCATAGTATTTGCCCTAGAACTACCAGGTTCAACATATCGCAACATAAACCCATACAACCTCCATCGCAAAAAAAACAAACCATACGGCCATACGCCAAGGAGGTACGTAGTACTATGAATTCCATTTTTGCTCCATACCAATCGTTCTAAAAACTACTTACTACTTATAACGCGCCATTGAAAATCGGAACTCTTAACCCTGCTAAAAAAACGATATTTTTAACGTGGCTACTCGATCTGTGGCAACTGGCGAGCCACCACGCTCCAAGTCGTTCACCTGTGGTCCCGAGTCTCCCGACCATCAACTCCTACGGATCAAATTATCACGCGAGCTGGCTATTCCTACAAAGGTGCTCCACCACTTACCCGGTACCCGCGAATGCAGCAATCGTGCACCTAGGATTTTAGGGTTTATTTGTTAACGTTGCCTTTACGTAACACTCATGTGTGCGAGATAGCGAGAGGCCGACTGCGTGTGTGCGCCTCTTCTCTTCGTATATGTACTCCACCGTTTGTCTGGTGTCCAAAAAATTATAATAACTACTATCAATGTGCCAATGCGTTGCCACACGATCAAAGTAGATTAATACAGTGGCGAAGCTAGATGCAGATTACGCCTGGGGCTTTGCTATGTTGAGTGATAAACTTCTATGATTTTCTATGCTTTGCATGAAGAAATTACAAAAGAAGTTGTTTCTAGGCCTGGGGCTATAGCCCTAGCTGCCCCAGGCCTGTCTCCGCCACTGGATTAATACATATTCACCGATTTGATAGAAAAAAAAGTCTAGCTTTGAAATAAGTATATCACTAAAAATATGTTATGTTTCACTCAAAATATATTCCTTTGGCGGTTTTGATGAGATAAGGGAGGAATGTTGTTGGTTTCAAGATTCGAGAAGTGGTATATGTCTAATTTCTACTCTTGCTAGCAAGATGCACGTGCGTTGCACGGAACATCAAGATCTTGTGGGAGAAAAGGATGAACGAGGGAAGGCCTTATCTGCAAATGTGGTGAAGAGTGCGGGTAAATTGCCATATTTTCCTTCCTATCCGTCAGATACAAATCAGACGACCTACATTGCAGGATGGCAGGCCCACCATCATCACCAACTCTATTTTTTATCCCTACTCTTATAATAAGCATTGTCGGTGATGATCGTGTGCCTGCCATCCTGCTATATAGGCCGTCTGATCTATATCTGACGGATAGGAAGGAAACTATGGCAACTTTGCAAAAAGATACCCACACCCCTCTCCACATTTGCAAATAAGGCCTTCCCTCATTCATCCTTTTCCCCCACAATATAAACTACTCATACAAATGCATCTCGATGTTCCGTGCAACGCATGGGCATCTTGCTAGTTGTGGGAAAAAGCCCATGTGTGTGTGAGAGAGAGGGAGATGGAGGAGGACGGAGTGCATGTGTGACAAAGACACAAGGAGTGTGTGTGCGATAGGTATCAGCTTAAAATGAGGCGATAGTGTGTGTGTGCACGATCGAGAGGGCGTGTCTCAAGAAGGGAAGAAAAATCTACATAGATACAAGGAGTGGGAGAGATACATGTATGCGATGGTGGAAGCACGAGTGTGTGGGTGTATAAACCTATCTAGAGGCTAGCTAGTCGATAAATGTTTGTGAGAGAAATACGAGTCAGGGTGCGAAAGCGAGAGTTTTGTGTGTGAGAGAGAGACGGTAGTCGGGAAGGGGAGTGGAAGCAGGAGTTGTGTGTGGGTGTCTATGAGAGAGAGAGAGGAGACGGTAGTCGGGGTTGTCTGATCGGTAAACAAATGAATAATGTCAGTCTGGGATGGAGATGAAAAGGAGACCGCAACAAATGTTGTGTCTACAGGAGAGATAGAGAGAGTAATTTTAGTGGTATGAGTCATATGTAGAGACATATAGGGTGTGTGAGAGAATCCCATAGAGAGAAAGACAAAGTGAAAGACGAGTGGAGACTGTGTGTTTGGCGGTGAAAAAGAAAGCTTCGGTACCGAGTGATACCAAAGAATAGTAGAGACGTGAGAGATAATGAAAACCGTGTAATGTATAATGATAGGGAGAGTGTGACATTTCTCAAGGAGACGCCGAGAGACCATGTTTGCGAGGATAGGAGCAACATGAAGTGAGCGTCTTGGTTGAGCTGGAGAAAAGAGAGTGATAGCTACCAAGGAGCATGCATGCGAGAGAGATGGGCGTGAAAGGAGTGAACAAAAAGGATTCAAATATTTGAATTGAGATGATGATACATGTAATCCATACTCGAACCAAAATTGATCTATCAAACATGCATACTCAAATGAATTCACGCACATCTATGTTATTTAATATGTAGATATTATGGATCCATACATTTTAGTAGAACATAATTTGGTTAAAAAAATCAAATTCAACCATAAGATTTCGAGATCGTTGTATTTGTAAATCATATTATACATATAAAGGAGCAGAATTCTTTGTTGTGCTTTTGAAAGTATATTAAAAAATGATGTATATAGAATGTAATTCCAATTGAAAATGGATCCCCCTTGAAAAAAAGTAGAATACAAACGGGATTGAATTGAGTTGGCATGGTAAACGTGCACTCTGCAAAATTTGAACGAAGCGGGAAAGTCGCAGTAATCGTCCGAAACCAAAATCTGCGAGATGGAAATCACTACTGCCTATCCCTTCCACGCAAAGCCTATCTGCTGGATTTCTATAGGTTACGATAGGGGTAGGTTTGTAATTTCACCCAAACGCGCCTCTCACCCGGATTCATACACGGTGGGCGCCAAAAACAAACTCTCATCGGGAAATATTCGGTGTATGCAAGATTACCGTCCTATCCCCAACCGACTAGTGTTGCTGTGATGTAGTAGAAATTTGAAACGGGGGATAAGTTTGTAAATTTCCTCGCATTTGAGACAAGCGCGCCCTGAATACATGGTTCTCCCCTTCCTCTCTACCTCCCTTTTCCGCATTCGTACTCCGTGGGCGCTAAAACACCCTCTCCACCCCACCCTCCTCCATCCGCCGCCGTCCTCCTCCACCATGCCGGAGCTGATACCCCGACGCCGCCTTCCATTACAAGAGATCGACCTCTCTCATCCACGGCTGCGGACCGGGATCCTTGCATCCCGTCGTCTCGCTTCATCCCCGTCGTCGTCCACCTTGCCGGCGCCGCTCCTACGACCGTCTCATCCACCGCGCCCCGCCGCCACCGTCTACCCTCCTAAATCTGCTTCCACGCCGCCGACAGCCATCGCTACCGCAGCACCGTCAAATTCTCAGCAGATCGCAGACATCGGCGCCGCACTGAGGCGGTACTTTTCAGATTCGCTCAACTTATTTATCGCAGCAAGAAAATAGATCGCACCGCTTACTCGATTTCTTGTCTTGGTTGCGGTTGCCTTTGTCCGTTTGCACCTTCGCCCGCCATGGCACGCCAACACCATACTCCCAATGCTTATGGTTTTCCCTTTATATTCCACACTAGTTAAATCACAGAGACTAAATTTCAAAATTGGGTCATCGATTTTTCAGAGTCACGGAGTTCGCGGTGCGATCAAGGGCTCGGGTGGGAACGGTGGTTGTGGGGGGTGGTGGGGCCTCGTCGAACGAAGAAAACTCGACGCGGGTGGGGGCAGGGGTGGGGGTGGCGGAGGAACACAGTGGTGGGGCGGTGGTTCGCCGGCGGCCCGTCTTGGTGTTATGTATGGGAAGCACAGTATGTTCCTTGTCAGGAAGGAGAGCAGGGACATCTGCAGTCAACAGCTAATAGAGCTGGCCTGTACGTGATCGATAGGCTTTCAATTACTAGCAGCAATACAACACCGTAATTTCCAGCCAGCCCACTTCCCGATTTATATATCCTAGTTATGGTGCACCCCGTTATGTACACTATGATCTGCCTAGTTGTTGTGTGCTCTTGTTATCATGGTTTGGCAATAAACTCTCTACAAAGATATTATGAACCTATCATCCGCCACTATCCTTACTCGAGCCTATTTTTGTGTACTTGTGCAGATTATATAAATGCACGCACAATATTACAGACACATGAGCTCTCTTATCGTAATCCAAAGGATAGCACACAAGTGTTTCTGTGGGCTCCCCTATATTAAAATATCATCTTCATTACAAAGATAATCTCACAGCTATTTATGTTTTCATGGTTCTCAGATATTATACGCAATTACAGTGAATATCAAAATCCACGCATCAGAAGAATATTGTGGAACACTACAATGACTTACAAAATTGGCAGCAAGGCATTGAGTGCCATTCGAAGCAATGAAACTCAGACGCCCCACCTGTTGATTCTTGTTCATAATATCATCCTAATAACTATTCTAACCTCGAGGAGTCAAAGGCGATGGCCTGTCCTGTTCACCCATCAAGGTGCCTATTCTAATTTTGCAAGGTTTTATTGATTTGCCAGATCTTGCATATGTTGTCTTGCATTTCTTCTACTTTGTTGCACCGCCATCCGCTTAGTTTACTCATCATATAACTCGAGATGCCATGCCCATCCATTGTCAATACATATTCCATCGTCATCATACCATGTTTTTCCACTCAAATGTTGTTCTTGTGCATCGACATCAAAAGGAAGAGGGTGATTGCGAACCTGAAGGAGCACCAAAGAAAGTCCTTGAAAAACATGGTGGTGCCAGAGAAATCGAGACACGCCCGCTTATATTGGCTGTACAACCGGTGACACAAAATGTAGGACCGACTCAGCAGACTGTACCCATACTTCATGGCCACACCACTAGCCCCACCACACAGGACCTGCACTCCAACAAAAGGTATACCGATTTCATTTGCCATAGCACCAGTTGTACCACGTAAAAATCCCACTCCAAAGAAAAAGTATAGCAAGTCCACCGTCGAAGACCTATCCCAACTGCAGAGACGGCCAATTCCTGCAGATTGGAACCCCATTCCATTTATTCCCAGTTTAAAAGACAATGCTTTCAATGTTGTTAGGGACTACGTGCATATATTCCCATCATGGGAAGATTATTGTGAAGACAAACACCATTTTCACATCTTCTTGTCCAACTTACGTGTAAGTGCTATTATTCATGGTTATTATTTTCATGTTTTCTACTGATTGAACACATCAATGATTTACATTACATTGTTGTAACTAGGCGAGGGTCAATCTGGATAGTCATGACGAGCAAAGCTTGCTTGTGCTTTTCAAGGAAGCATTGCAGCGAGATCGGTGTTACCCGAGGAAATCACACTTTGATGGCAAGTCTATAAACGAATTTTTCGTGAAGTCTCGTGCTAAATTTAGAAGACATTGAATGGAAAAACCTTGTTATGCACTCGGTCTTGTTCCTGTGATGAGGTAACGTCTATGAAATCACATGACAATTTGAACTTCTACTTTTCCGCATGTGCCTTACGGATCTTTTTTGCTGGAAATCTGCTCAGAGAAGAATTCCGGTTTGACAAGAACGACAGGATATCGCAAATATGCTGCCCGCTGCTTTGCTCTTGTTAGTACTTGTTGTCCTGTATCACTGTACTTGCATACATACCTGGTTCATTATGTGACAGCAGTATGCATGATAGCTTGCTTATCAATTGTTCGTCCAAATTATATGATTTGTATGAATGGTTACATTAGTGTAGAATATATCCAATGCCAATGTTTTTTGGCTCTGCATTGTTCTTGTAAGTACATGTTGTCCTTTATCAGTGTACTTATAATGTCAGGTAGTTGTTCATGTACCATCACTCTGCAGCTTATTTTCCTTTGCCCTCCATTTTCTACACATAAGATCTATATTTACTCTTACCATAAGGTTGGTACTGAAGAAGTTTAGCTGTGCATTGCTCTTGGCTGTACCTTTTGCCTGTATCGCTGCACTTACATTTATGGCTACTTGGTTATGTAGCATCACTCTTCATCTTATCTTAAATATTCTCCATTTTTTCGTATATTATCACATCTATATTTACTCTTAACAAAATGTAGAATAAAGGCAATGCTTTTGAAGAAGATTCTATGGTAAACTTCTTGAATTGCCCCCCCCCCATCAGCATGGACAAGGCCTTTATAGAGCGTGTCTTCACCAATAATGTAAGTTTGTCCATCTCAAGCCTTCAAACTTTGTTGTATATATTTGGTTAGGCATGACTGCAACAGCTGTTTATTTTTGGTGTTTGCATCAAATTGCTTGTTTAAAGTTTATTATATGTAGTTCATAAACAAAAGTTTGTCCTTTCTCAATTTAAGTTTTCAGTTGTACAACCAAGTTCCTTCTTCATACCATGTAAATTAAACTATACAGAGCAAGTGATCTTCTTTTGCACTGCATGTATGCTTCATTCTTCATCTCGTAATCCGGTGGTGTGGTGAACCTACCCACTACAAAGACAATGTCATATTCTGCAATGTCTTAACTATGAACAATGTCATATCATTCTACTATTATTTAAACCGTCTCTTTATTTGCCAATCTGAAGTGGTATAAATTGACAAGACACTAACCATTGGTACTTATGAGTTCTTGATCCGTAATCCGGTGGTGTCGTGAAGCTGCCAACTCCTTCACAATGTCATTTCCTGCCATGTCTTGACCTGAACAATATCATATTGTGTTAATGCAAATTTAAACTGTGTCACTTTATTCGTCAAGAAGAAATGTGATGAATTGTCAAGACTCGATACTTTTATGTGCAAAACCTGTCATCTATCTCGCTTGTTTATCTTTGAGTGAGGAAGATATAAGTGTTGAACAAGCGCAGATCTCATCATCTTGCTCACTGCTATGCTGCAGCTCCCAATGAGGCTAACCTTTCTTGAACTCTATTGAAGTGCTATCGGTTTTGTATATTATTTTGTCACAGTGTTTACTTGCTTGGTGGCGATCTTTGATGCCCAAAGGTATGTAATCTGTTGTCCGCTTGTGCTTTATTATCATAGTGGCGAACTTTTATGCCCAAATGGATGTAATATGCCGTAATTTCTTTATTGTATAGTCTAGGTTTTTCTTATTCACGATGCTGCAGTTATTTTATTGTATATATATCTTGTCTTCCCAAAGAACCGCCAAACCGTAAAATTACGATACATAATCGGGCGTCATGCAATCACGATGTAGGTTGGGCCCAAACGTGTCGAACAGCTCACGGGCGGCAGCAGCCCGAAATGAACCCCGCCCATGATTGTGCGAATCAAATCACGGGCTTTTAACAGCCAAAAATTGTCTCGATCCTTGTTTGGCCCAATCGATATCGGTCATGAAAGCAGGCGGATGCAAACCGGTCGTAGTTAGGCCCAACTATATGACGGGCTTTTAACAAAGCTAAAATTAATATTGGGCCAAAATGTTAAACGGGCCCTTAACAGGCCAAAACTAATATCAGGCCGAATTACTAAGTGGGCCTTTAGCAAGTGGGCCCAAAAGCATAGTGTCCAGTTGACGGGCCGAATCTGATATGGGCCATAATTAGGCCCAAAACCTCTTTAAGGGCCGGACCTGATCTGGGCCGTAATTTGGCCCAGAACGTGGTAGGCTTTTAACGGGCCGGATCTCATATGGGCCACTATTAGGCCGGAGTGTGGCAGGCCATTAATGGACCGGATCAAATATGGGCCGGCATTTGGCCCAAAACATGGCAGCCAGTTAATGGGTCGGCCTACTAGGGTCCTCAAAATCTTGTGGGCCTACAACTGGGCCGGCCCATTAATGTCGGCGAAATCTCATGGCCCTTTAGCTGGGCCGGCCCATTATGATCCGCAAGAATTTTGTGGGCCTTTACAGGCCGCCCATTATGGCACACAAAAATCTGTGGGCCTTTACCGGCCGCCCATTATGATCCATAAGAATTTTGTGGGCCTTTACCGGCCGCCCATTATGGCACACAAAATCTGTGGGTTTACTGGCCGCCCATTATGGCCCGCGAAATCTTGTGGGCCTTTAGCTGGGCCAGCCCATTATGGTCCGCAAAATCTCGTGGGCCTTTAGCTGGGCCGGCCCATTATGGTTCGCAAAATCTTGTGGGCCTTTAGTTGGGCCGGCCCATTTAAACTTGTTGGGTCGTGCCATGTGTCGACGTATCATAGGCGCCTATCTGACCCACTGACGAGCTGACACGTGTTTCGTCCGGCTAATAAGAATTTTACATGTGGAAATTTCCCATTGGTCGGGGCTGTTAACGGGTTATCGGATCCAAAACCTGACCCGATAGCTTAACGGCGTTCCGTTACGGTGGATTCCACGTGTCGGTCACCCTTGACGAAAGCACTTTTGTGACGCGTGATTTATCGTCACGGAAGTGGACACTTCCGTGATGATAATTTTGGAAATGTCATGGAACACTTCTACGACAGCACAAGTATGACTATCTTGATTCTGTCATAAATTTGTCATGGATGTACATGCATGACAAAAAACGTGACCTAATGTGACAAACACGTATCATCACGGAAGTGTATCTTTTTTGTAGTGATGATAAAGTTGCTAATGGTCCCAACATCACCCTTAGCACGCATAAGACCATGGAGCGCAAATAGACATTCATCAAACTTAGGATCACTAGGCTTCATCTTATGAAAGGCAATGGACTTATTAAGAATTTCCTTTAGATTTTTCAAGGAATAATTTGGAAAGCGGTCCTCAAGATAATTCCATATAGTGTACGCGCATTCAAAGTTTTGCAAGCAAACAAGAACATTTCTAGGTAATCATCTAATGAGAAGATTAATAGTTCTAAGATTGCGAACCATGTCAAGATACTCATCGGGGGTAGGATGCAAAGGACCAATGGGAGGCACATATGGGATAAGAATATACATGCTCAAATTATATTCATTGAAGATCTCAAGCATTTGAGTTTTTCAAGAACCATAAAACTCCCATCAAGAATAGGCACTCTATGTCTAATACTCCCGAACATAGACTCATCCATCTTCCTCCAATGGTGATTAAACCAAAGCAAAGGAGACCAAAACTTTGATACAAATGGAATGATTGGGAAGTGGGGTCTAGAGGGGGGGGGTGATTAGACCCTTCACAAGTAAAAGTGGTAGTTTGTAGAATTCTTCAAGTTAAGGTTGAGTTTAGCACATGTTAATAGGCACACAATGCATTTTACACAACCATAGCAAGAGTATGGGCAGCGGAAAGAGTAAAGCATGCAAGTGCAAGAATTTAAAGCGATGGGAATTGGAAAGTGCAAACACAATGGAGACGTGATGATTTTTGGCGTGGTTCCGATAGGTGGTGCTACCGTACATCCATGTTGATGGAGACTTCAACCCACGAAGGGTAACGGTTGTGCGAGTCCACGAAGGGCTCCACCCACGAAGGGTCCACGAAGAAGCAACCTTGTCTATCCCACCATGGCCATCATCCACAAAGGACTTGCCTCACTCAGGTAGATCTTCACAAAGTAGGCGATCTCCTTGCCCTTACAAACTTCTTGGTTAAACTCCACAACATGTCAGAGGCTCCCAAGTGACACCTAAACAATCTAGGAGACACCACTCTCCAAAAGGTAATAGATGGTGTGATGATGATGAACTCCTTGCTCTTGTGCTTCAAATGATAGTCTCCCCAACACTCAACTCTCTCACACAGATTTGGCTATGGTGGAAGAAGGATTTGAGTGGAAAGCAACTTAGGGAAGGCTAGAAATCAAGATTCAAACGGTAGGAATGGAATCTCTTGATCTCAACACATGAGTAGGTGGTTCTCTCTCATAAAATGAGTAATGGAAGTGTGGGCACGTTCTGATTGCTCTCTTACTGAGTAAGAGGGGTAGAGGGGTATATATAGCCTCCACACGAAATCCAACCTTACACACTTCTAACTCAACTCGGTGGCACCAATCGGAAATCTCAGTGGCACCGACCTATGCAAAAGATATGAATGTTGGAGGTCTCGGTGGGACCGACTGGAAACAACTCGGATGGACCGATGTGCAATTGTTAGGGCAAACCTCATTTCGGTGGCACCAATTGCATCAACTCGGTAGCCAAAGTGAAGCAATAAGGCAACAGAAAGTTGGCAAGCCATCTCAGTGGCACCGACCGCAAAACTCGGTAGGACCAACATAATTGCAACCGGTTCTAGAGAGTTGGCAAGGCCATCTCGGTGAGATGAGATCCATATCGGTGGATCCGATTTGTTAGGGTTTGGCTGTGGTAGTGTCCAGATGAACTCGTTGGGTCCGGATAGGGAAGTTTCGGTGGTACCGAGTTAGAATGTAGGATTTTGGATATATTTGGATAGAGAAAGTGGTTGAAGGTTTTGGAGCAATATCAATAAGCACTTGGGAAAATAGATCATAATCAAAACCTCATCCTCTTTTGATAGTATTGGATTTCCTATGGACTCAATGTGATATTGGATCACTTAACCAAAAACGTAGAGTCTTGAGCTGTTGCCAACATCCATGTCCTTAGCATTTTGAAGGGGGTCCACATCCTCTTGTCCTTACTATGCCACTATTGAACTTGTCTCGAAATATACTAGATAGAACTATTAGTCCAAGTAATATATGTTGACATTAATTACCTTAACCACCAAGGCGGCACTTGTTCTTTCAAGGGCCATGACGCTTAAATTGTATGATACAACATTGTCTAGTAGTTGAGTTACGCACTCCGTACATTCGCAGCTTGTGTTGGATTTAAATTACTCGGGTGACTTGATGGCCTGAATGTCATGATGATTAGGAGTTTGCAAGTGAATTAAACACACCTGCATGCGAGTTAATGGGGTGTGCATAAACATTTTAAATATGCTTCATGTAGGTGGGGTTATGAAGAACGGTGCTAAATCTCATCAGCAGACTGGGTGGAGACTAATTCTTTAGGGCAAGCAAGAACTAGTGCAAAATATTTATCCGGCATCATATTGGCTGGACATATATTGGTTTCGAACTTGTTCTGCTAACAGGAGTCAGTTCCTAACTTGTGATATTTGTGCCCATGAGTTGATTAGAATGGTTTTGAATCTTATCATCAGATTGGCTGGAGACCAATTCTCCCGAAGCAGGTTCCAAATAAACAGTGCTCCATGATCCGTTGCTGAAATTTCATCGGCAACTGCATTATAACAATATCAAGGTTCCCTTAACCAAACCAACTTCTCTTAGTTTTCCTTTTCCTTTCTTTTTTCCTGGGGACTTCTCTTAGTCTTCTTTTTGCACTGTTTGTTCCCTGAACCAAAGCAACTTCTCTTAGTTTGCAACTGAATCGCACCAATATTTTTTGCAACTGATGCGCACTCACTTAATCCCCTTGGACATGTTTGGAAGATGGTAGTATTTTATAGTAAAGGATTCTAGGCAAATCTATTTGGAAAAAACAATAAAGTTAACCATGCACGGTCTGGAAATCCTAAACATGAGCTGGGATACCTGCACTGATCCCCTCTAGCTGCACATCATTATTTTCTGTAGGGAAAGTGCATGCAAGAATTTGTCAATAAATGCAATTTTTGCTCATTAATTGGTATATCTCGCTCCTCACACGCGAGCCTTCACTGTAGACCCATCATCAACCTACCACTTGGAGAACCAATAAGACAAGGTTGTGATGGCATCAAGCTTCCCTGACAGGGATGAGTCTAGTGGAGTATCGAGTAGTGGTATTAGCAGTTCTTTTTTTTAGGCTAGTAAACCATTTTTTACAACTTCTTTGACCTGGTTGGGATCCTCGGGAAGAACATAAGCCCCTGATCTTCAGCAACTCCCAGCCTTAGTGATTTACTGTCATGCAGACCGGGTCGAGATTAGGAATTTTGCTACATAAACACAACCCGTTGGCCATGTTCGTGCTAGAGGTGCTAGATGAGCCAATGAACTACCATGAGACATTGAAAAGCGGAATGATATAGAGATAGAGATAGAGAGAGAGAGAGAGAGAGAGAGAGAGAGAGAGAGAAGATATAAAAATGAGGGGGACAATAAATAAGAGGAAATCCGTTGTAGATTTATGAAGATAGGAGGAAAACTATCTGTTTGGATCAGGTTGTTGTTGGAGGAACGATGGTCATCAATGAGGTTTTAAGTGAATTTGTGGGTTATCTGTTGGTGATGTCAAAGGCTAAACGCAAGCAATACCACTTGCATACGGTGGATGCAATTCAGTATACGGGCTCGGTGTATTACAACTGCACTAATCATGTGGGGAACGGGCGGGCGTGATATCGACCTCGCATCGCTACATGTGGACTCATGATTTATCAAGGTGCAATGATACTATAAAAATTTGCAGAAGATTTGACACTATTTTGGGCATGTTTAAAAATGCAAGATGATGGCAATTAAAAGAAACATAAATAAATTAACTAAACACATTGACTTGAGGGCCTTCTAGCCTCCTAGATCATTGTCCCCTTCGATCGATCTTCCTTGTCGACCGCCCCTCGTCGGAGTCGCTGCCTCTTTGTGTCCCCCGTTCGCGCTTGAACTAAGAGAGATAGAATAGGGAGTATCGAATGCTAATTAAAATCTCGGGAGGAAAGAAATCCATCTGTTTGTGTAAATCACCAAGTTTGTCCAAAATTTGAATTCCCTCTGGGGTGAAAGAAATCCCCTTCTTTTGAGGTGGAACCCCCAGAATCCCTTCTATGATTTCATAGGCAGCATTAGCATCAAGCTCAATAAAATTCCCTTTAGCGGCAAAATTTAAGAGTTGTCTATGATGCAAAGCCAATCCTATGTAAAAATTACGAAGCAAAATCTTTGCGTCTCCCTTTAGGTTGCAAACACGATAGGATTCCATTAACCTATACCAAGCATCTTTCAAATCTTCTCCTTGTCGTTGCTTGAAGTATAAAATTTCAAAATCTGATGACAAAGGAGGAGTAGTCACGCTAGCCATTAAGACTAGAAAGCAAGAACGTGGATAGATCCGACAAGAAAACGGCGAACGAACAAGAGGGTGAATAAAACGGTAAATTTTTGTGAAGTGGGGGAGAGGAAAATGAGAGGCAAATGGCATATAATGTAAATTGCAAGGAGATGCGATTTGTGATCAGGAACCTGGTAGATGTTGATGATGTCTCCCCGGCAACGGCGCCAGAACTTCCTTTTGATGTTTGCTTGAACTACGTAGGTATTTCCCCAAAGAGGAAGGGTTGATGCAGCACAGCAATGGTAGGTATTTCCCTGAGTGATGAGACCACGGTTATCGAACCAGTAGGAGAACCACGCAACACCACGTAAACAGCTCCTGCACACAAAGAACAAACTGCAACCCGACGTAAGAGAGGGGTTGTCAATCCCTCATGGGTAAAAAGATAGGTAAAATTGTAGTAGACTGGATAAATAGATCTCGCGGGAACGCGAGATAAAATAAATAGATAAAAACTACAGCAAGGTTTTTTGTATTTTTGGTTTGATAGATCTGAAAATTAAAGCAAATAAAAATAGATCGCGAAGGCAAATATAATAAAGAAGAGACCCGGGGGCTATAGATTTCACTAGTGGCTTCTCTCGAGAAAAAGAGCATAAAGTGGGTAAACAAATTATTGTTGGGCAATTGGTAGGACTTCAAATAATCATGATGATATCTAGGCAATGATCATTATATAGGCATCACGTCCAAGATTAGTAGACCGACTCCTGCATGCATCTACTACTATTACTCCACACATCGACCGCTATCCAGCATGCATCTAGTGTATTAAGTTCATAGAGAAATGAAGTAATGCAATAAGAACGATGACATGATGTAGGCAAGATCTATTTATGTAGAAATAGACCCCATCTTGTTATCCCTAATAGCAATGATACATACGTGTCGGTTCCCCTTCTGTCACTGGGATCAAGCACCGCAAGATCGAACCCATCACAAAGCACCTCTTCCCATTGCAAGATAAATAGATCAAGTTAGCCAAATAAAACCCAAATATCGAAGAAGAAATACGAGGCTATAAGTAATCATGCATATAAGAGATCAAAAGACTCAAATAACTTTCATGAATAAAAACATAGATCTGATCATAAACTCAAAGTTCATCGAATCCCAACAAACACACCGCAAAAAGAGTTACATCAAATAGATCTCCAAGAGACCATTATATTGAGAATCAAAAGAGAGAGAGGAAGCCATCTAGCTACTAACTACGGACCCGTAGGTCTACAATGAACTACTCACGCATCATCGGAGAGGCACCAATGAGGAAGATGAACCCCTCCGTGATGGTGTCTAGATTGGATCTGGTGGTTCTGGAACTTGCGGCTACTGGAATTGATTTTCGTCGACTCCCCTAGGGTTTCTAGAATATTGGGTTATTTATAGAGCAAAGAGGCGGTGTGGGAGGCCACCGAGGTGGGCACAACCCACCTGGGCGCGCCTGGGCCCCCAGGCACGCCCTGGTGGGTTTTGCTCCCCTTGGAGCACCCCTTAGGTACCTTCTTGGCCCATACGGTGTCTTCTGGTCCATAAAAAATCCACAAAAAGTTTCACTGCGTTTGGACTCTGTTTGATATGGATTTCCCGCGATGTAAAAAAACAAGCAGAAAAGAGCAACTGGCACTGGGCACTATGTCAATAGGTTAGTCCCAAAAAATGATATAAAATGATTGTAAAGTGATTATAAAACATCCATAAATGATAATATAACAGAATGGAATAGTCAAAAATTATAGATACGTTGGAGACGTATCACCAAGTTGAATGACATAGCCACTCTTTTTGCTCATGATGAGAAAATTTGCTACTATTATATTCTCAAATTATTTCCGTTCTCATAAAAGGGTGATTTTAAGACTTGGTATAATACTCTTGCGTAGTCCCCAGGATATGATTTCCTACTTCTCTGAAAAATATTTTCCTGCTTATATAACAAGCTGCCTTGCAGGAAATATTTAACTTTGTGCAAATTGAAGAAGAGAGTCTCCCACAAACTTGGGGGAGGCTTCTCCAATTGCTTAATGCTTTGCCTAATCATCCTCTTAAGAAAAACAAAATACTTGATATCTTCTATAATGGACTAACCGATGCTTCTAGAGATTTCCTATATAGTTGTGCTGGTTGTGTTTTCAGGGAACGAACTATTGGACAAGCTGAAGAAGTATTGAATAACATATTGAAAAATTATGATGATTGGACTCTTCCCGAACCACCGCTTAAACCTACTCCGAAGAAGAGGGGTATATTATATCTCAGTCCTGAAGATATGCAAGAGGCAAAGAAATATATGAAGGAAAAAGGTATTAAAGCTGAGGATGTAAAAAATTTACCTCCTATTGAAGAAATACATGGGCTTGATACACCACCACCTAAGGTGGTAGAGGTAAATTCCTTATTGAAATTCAATGACCACCAGTATGCGTTGGTGCTATACAAACGGTTTTTAACCCCTTTCCGCGATGGCATTTGGAACCGTCGCCAAGTGAGTGTGGGCGATAGGGGGGTCCTTCCCACACGACCCAGAAATCATCGGGGATAGGCCCTCCTGGGACACAGGCTGGGGCCATGTGCGATCGGGCGAGGCATCGAAACCCAATCATTTTTGTTCGTATGTACATCCCACACGGTGAATCCCAGAAAAGCATTTCCATTCGTATGTATATCACACACAGTCAATCCAAGGAATGCGTTTCCGTTCTTATGTACATCCCACACAGTCAATCCAGGGAAAACATTTATGTTCGTATGTACATCCCACATAGTTTTATGTATATACGCTCGTGTGTGAAAGGTGTAACTATCACACACGCTCTGCCTTGGTATTAACTATTTGCTTTCATGAACTACATCGCACACGATTTGATGTAGAAAACTGTGTGGCATTGGGCTATCCATCACAAGCGCTTTTACTGCCAGAACCGTTTGCAAAGTTCCATGACCATCTGTTCTCTTTTTCTTTTTGCCTGTAATTTATTATTCAAATTGGAAATTTTGAAATATGAAACATGCAATTCAAATTCTTAGCACAATGGTTCAACAACGAATCCATAAATAAAATTGCCAGTACAATATGTTCAGTAATTACAGGATTAGGCAGCAATTAACTATGATGAACCACAATATTTAAAGGCGATAAAGGTGAAGAGACAAGTGTAAATCATTTTGACTGTCGACGGTGTTGAATAAGTGGAATGCCATAATGTGCCTTCCTACATGCCATAGGCCTGAAACACTTTTGTCCAACCCCTTGTGATGATCGCCCCACCCCCCATCCTTCACCGCCTTCAGGAAGACTTCTAGAGCATTATCATGGTAGCAAGAATTATATACTTTAACCTTAGTTGCCTCCATTCCGGTCATGTAGTTTGAAAGGTAATCATTAGTAAATAGCTTCGGAGACCACTTAAAAGAGAAAAATATCAAATACCGAGGTCTAATAGAGTAACTTGTTGTGGGCAGGGGAAAAGGAAACACATTACTTACCATCCTAAAGTTCACTGTTGTCTTCGACAAAGTGTAAATAAAGAGCTTAATTCCAATCACCCATTTCTTTCGCTTAACAATCTTTCTTAGTTTCCTCACTTGACGCTTTTTCATGAATATCTCACTACCCCATACGCAAAAGGGATCGAAGCATGGATTAGTACCCCTCATATATGTACCTACAAGCAACCAGTAAATGTTAGAAGCTAAACTGAGATTGCACAAATGATGTAAAATACAACTACCTATGTTCCTAAGTACAAGTTTTTTTTTGAGATTTCAATATGAACTACATACGGATGTATATAGAATTATAGATATAGTTTAGATTAGAATCTAGATTCACTCATTTTGCTCCTTATGTAGTCTATATTGGAATCTCTAAAAATACTTCTATTTAGGAATAGATGGTGTATAAGACATGGAATGCAGCTAACCTCGACGGCAAAGAATAGCATCGCCCATTGTAGCCCTGTGTAAGTACATGGAAAGCCAATGTTAACTACAACAGGGTTAACATCCACCAAAAATAGCAAATGGTAATAAAACGGCAGCATCTGTAGTGATATCTTCATTTTGAAAGAGTAGCACGGTAGCAAAGGGAAGGATTAAAAAATGGATACAACTGTTAATTGCAACAGGCTTAACAACATCCTAATTCATGTTTTGTAAGTTTGTAGCCATTGAAATACAACTCTTTAAAAATGGATACAATTGTTAATTGCAACAGCTTAATGGCCATTGGAACCGTAATCGATAAAAATGCAATTGGCGAGTTAAACATCACAGGCAGGTGCCGCCAGAGTAGATAATGGCCCGATTGTTCATAAAAAGGTAGGGAAATAGCTCAACGTGTTAGGCATGTTTACTACAACATGCTTAATACATCGACGTAACAAAACATAGCCATTAATTGCAACGGTATTGGTAAGATTGAACTGGTCGGTACATACTTGGTAAGTCCCGAGAGGTAGTTGTGGGGCACTTCATCTTGGCGAGCCCGCCCAAAGTCGTGGGTGGAGGCGAGCTGTTCCTCCGGTCAAGCGTGGATCAAGCCAGCGACATATGTGTACCTACAGCAACCATAAATGGTAGAAGTTAAACCGCAATTGCACAAATGATGTGAAATATCAGAAGACATGGGATGCAGCTAACCTTGATGGCAAACAACAAGATCGGCCGTTATGACCTGTGTAAGTTCATGGACAAGCATGTTAAGTACAACAGGTTAGCATCCACCAAAAATAGCAAATGGGGCAGCATCTCTAGTCTATCTTCATTGCGTAGAGTAGCATGGTAGCAAATGGACAGATTAAAAATGGATACAATCATTAATTGCAACAGCTTAATAAAGATCCTAATTCATGTTTTGTAAGTTTGTAGCCATTGAAATACAACTGTTTAAAATGGATTCAACTGTTAATCGCAATGTGCTTAATAGACATTGAAACCGTAATCGATAAAATGCAATTGGCATAGTTAAACATCACAAGGCAGGTGCTGCCAGAGCAGAGAATGGCCCAGATGTCTATAAAAAGGTAGGGAAAGTAGCAAAAATGTGTTAGGCATGTTTACTAGAACATGGTTAATACATCGACCGTATAGAACATAGCCATTAATTTCAACTGTTATTGGTAAGATTGATCTGGTGAGTACATACTTGGTAAGTCCTGAAAGGTAGTTGCTGGGGCACTTCATCTTGGCCAAAGCCCGCCCAAAGTCAGCGACGGCGGAGGCGATCTGTTCCTCTGGGTCGAAGCGTGGATCGGTGCCACTGACATGTGTACCTACAGGCAACTAGTAAATGGTAGAAGTTAAACTGCAGTTTCACAAATTATGTGAAATACTATAAGACATGGGATGCAGCTAACCTCGACAGCAGACAGCAGCATCGGCCGTTATGACCCTGCGTAAGTACATGAACAGGCATGTTAAGTACAACAGGGTTAGCATCCACTAAAAATAGCAAATGAGCAGCATCTCTAGTGATATCCTGAGTCATGTATTGTAAGTTTGTTGCTTGTATTGGTGAAATTGAGCTGGACACGGTAATATTTGAACATCACACAGTGTGCAGTACTGAAATAAACAAGGCCCGAACATGCTTAATACATCAACCGTACAAATCATAGCCACAGACGTGGTATTGGTAAGATTTAGCTGGTCGATCTTACTGTTAAGTCGGGGGTAGTCGTTGGGGACTTCATCTCGGGCGAGCTCGCACCATGTCGGCGGCGGCGGAGGCAAGGCGTTCCTTTGGGTCAACACGCACGGCAGCCATAGCGCCATGGACCGCCATCAGCTCCTGGCGGTGGGGATTTGGATGCAGGAGGATGTTTCGCATGCGTCATTTAAGCAATCAGGCCGGGGCCGTGATAGAGATTGATGGGTTACCTGACTGGATCCGAGCAGAACATAGATGTGGTTGAAGCTCTGGATGCGGCGGCGGCGGTTTGAGATGCTGGTAGGGGGAGGCACGAGGGGGGATACTGAGGGTGGGGATGTGGTTGGAGGAATAAATTCTGAAATCGCGCGCCTAATGAAAATTTCGCTGCGAAACTTGAGACTTGGGCGGGGGAAACACACAATGCAGATGAAGCGCGTAAAATGCTCATGTGCGAGAAAAAAGAAAGTTGGCAGATCCCTTCTCCAAAAAAAATGTACATGTGTATTCGATTTTTTCGGTCAATGGTACGCCTGGTTTATTAGGAAACATCGCGCACGTAACTGACTTATGGTTCATTAACGCAAAAAACGCAGAAGGGTACGGCATAGAAACCGTGTGTTTTGTGATCTTCTAATGATTAACGCAAAAAAACATACACGGGTGCACATGGTAATCAACGCTCAACGCCCTGAAAGGATGCTCTTACCGACATTGTACGTTAATACTACAAACTTAAAGTACTACTGGTAATTTTCTCTAATACTACAAACTTAAACTACTTCTCACATGGTGCCATCGGGACATGTTGGCCAGACACCGGCGTTCTCCTTCCTAGCCTTGTAGGCAGCAGCCCACCATGCTTCAATCTCCGCTAAGCTCTCCTCACCATGGCGTGCGGCCTCTTTTTTCTTGCGGCAGTGGGACTCTCTTTTCTTGACTTCTTTCTGCCTTTTACGCTCCTTCTGTGTGGCTCTGGCCGCCTCTAGATCCACCACCCATTCGGCCATGGCAGCCTCAAAGTCTTCCCATGTAACTGTCTGGCCGCCAGCGGCTATGAACTCGGCGTGATGAGATGCCATCACTTCCTTACCATGTGTGCGGTCGCCGGCGGCGAGGAACGCAGCGCGGCGGGATGCCATCAATTCCTTACCAGTTATTGTGCGCCGTGGTGCCATAGACGACGCTCGAGAGAGCTCGACGGAGGGCCGCAGCCGACAAAGGCGGTGGTATTCAAGAGCTCAACGACAAACGACAACAGAAATTTGGCTTCCCTTACAATTTTGCTTGTTCATTATCACACACGGTTCATCTCCGTCGCTTCCGAAAACAGTGTGCGTTGAGCCTATTGTGTGTTGCGTTATGATTGGCCGGAACCCCAGCCACACGGATCGCGCGTGTGCACCATAGGATGCGTCGCGATCGAACGGCAACCCATGTCCCTCACATCACACCTGTGCACATGTAGCTGGATTGGATTTATATGCGCTAAATGCCTAGAAAATGCACATAATCCCCTAAATATGGTAAATGAGCCCGGAAAAATGCCAAATTTGAGCACGGTGATTTGCAGGGTGTATGTTGGTCGTAGAAAAAAAACTCCAGGGCAAAGAACAAATAAAATTTGGATTCCCCTTCAATCTTGGTGATTTCCCTTGTCGGATTTCGGGTTCTGGCAAAACCCTTGAGGTTCGAACACTGGGGTGCGCACGAAGATCTCTCCCTACCTAATCACGCCCACAGCCGATCTCAAAGCCTAGCTCGACGAACCCGCAACAAAAGAGACACGAGATTTATACTGGTTCGGGCCACCGTTGTGGTGTAATACCCTACTCCAGTGTGGTGTGGTGGATTGCTTCTTGGGCTAAGGATGAACAGT
This sequence comes from Aegilops longissima, assembly GCA_021605205.1. Taxonomy (NCBI): domain Eukaryota; kingdom Viridiplantae; phylum Streptophyta; class Magnoliopsida; order Poales; family Poaceae; genus Aegilops; species Aegilops longissima. The sequence continues at coordinate 85,571 of JAHIAM010003138.1, forward strand.
ACAAAGGAAGAACAGCCTCCTGAGGTGAGGTGTTCTCGTGCTTGGCGGACTTGTGTGGGTGAGGATGATCTGAATCCGTTCTCTCCTACTGTGTTGGCTAGTCCTATTTATAGAGGCATGGTCCCCTCCCCAAATATTGAGCGGGAAGGGATGCCACAACGGCCAGTTTGAAGGGGGGCAACTAGTACAAGCTATCCTGACTAAAGGTGGTCTTCGCCTGCCAAAGGCTCTGGTGGTGACGCCGTCTTGGGCTCCACGGTTACCTTTGTCCTGCCGGTCTTGGTCTCGTTGCACCGATCTGGAAACCTTCGCCTGATGCCTCGGGACTCCTCGCCTGCGCTTGCCCCTTTAGCACCAAAGAGGAAACGATGACACTGCGCGCTGGCGCCCGCCTGGCTCCAGTCGTCATGGCTTGCATCACTGGAACCTCGCGAGGTGCTACCTCTTGAGCACTGCGTTGGACTTCCCCGAAGAGGAGAGCATGATGCAGCAAAGTAGCGTAAGTATTTGCCTCAGTTTTTGAGAACCAAGGTATCAATCCAGTAGGAGGCCACGCACCAGTCCCTCGTACCAGCACAAAACGATAGCTACTCGCAACCAACGCTATTAGGGGTTGTCAATCCCTTCACAGTCACTTATGAGAGTGAGATCTAATAGAGATGATAAATAATATTTTTGGTATTTTTGATATAGAGATGCAAAGTGAAAAGTAAAAGGCAAAGTAAAAACAAAGCAAGTATTAAAGTGATGGAGATTGATATGATGAAAATAGACCCGGGGGCCATAGGTTTCACTAGTGGCTTCTCTCGAGAGCATAAGTATTCTACGGTGGGTGAACAAATTATTGTTGAGCAATTGACAGAATTGAGCATAGTTATGAGGATATCTAGGTATGATCATGTATATAGGCATCACGTCCGAGACAAGTACACCGACTCCTGCCTGCATCTACTACTATTACTCCACTCATCGACCGTTGTCCAGCATGCATCTAGAGTATTAAGTTAAAAACAGAGTAACACCTTAAGCAAGATGACATGATGTAGAGGGATAAATTCATGCAATATGATAAAAACCCCATCTTGTTATCCTCGATGGCAGCAATACAATACGTGCCTTTTGCCCCTACACACCGGGAAAGGACACCGCAAGATTGAACCCAAAGCTAAACACTTCCCCATTGCAAGAACTACCAATCTAGTTGGCCAAACCAAACGGATAATTCGAAGAGACTTGTAAAGATAACTCAATCATACATAAAAGAATTCAGAGAAGATTCCAATATTATTCATAGATAAACTCGATCATAAACCCACAATTCAACGATCTCAACAAACACACCACAAAAATAAGATTATATCGAATAGATCTCCATAAGAGAGGGGAGAACATTGTATTGAGATCCAAAAAGAGAGAAGAAGCTATCTAGCTACTAACTATGGACCCGAAGGTCTGAGGTAAACTACTCACACTTCATCGGAGAGGCTATGATGATGTAGAAGCCCTCCGTGATGACGGCCCTCTCCGGCGGAGCTCCGGAACAGGCTCCAAGATGGGATCTCGTGGATATAGAAAGTTGCGGCGGTGGAATTGCGTTTTTGGCTCTGTATTTGATCTGTGGGGGCACGTAGGTATATATAGGAGGAAGGAGTACGTCGGTGGAGCAACAGGGGGCCCACGAGGTAGGGGGGCGCGCCCCCCACCCTCGTGACCGCCACTGTTACTTCTTGGAGTAGGGTCCAAGTCTCCTGGATCACGTTCGGTGAGAGAATCACGCTCAAGGTTTTATTCTGTTTGACTCCGCTTGATATTCCGTTTCTTTGAAACACTGAAATAGGCAAAAAAAACAGAAATTCTTGGCTGGGCCTCCGGTTAATAGGTTAGTCCCAAAAATAATATAAAAGTGGAAAATAAAGCCCAATATAGTCCAAAACAGTAGATAAAGTAGCATGGAGCAATCAAAAATTATAGATACGTTGGAGACGTATCAGGCATCCCCAAGCTTAATTCCTGCTCGTCCTCGAGTAGGTAAATGATAAAAAAGAGAATTTTTGATGTGGAGTAATACTTTGGCATAATTTCAATGTAAATCCTCTTAATTGTGGTATGAATATTCAGATCCAAAAGGTTCAAGACAAAATTCATACTGACATAAAAAATAATAATACTTCAAGCATACTAACTAAGCAATTATGTCTTCACAAACTAACATGGCCAAAGAAAGTTATCCCTACAAAATCATATAGTCTGGCTATGCTCCATCTTCCCCACACAAAATATTTAAATCATGCACAACCCCGATGACAAGCCAAGCAATTGTTTCATACTTTTAACATTTTTCAAAACTTTTTCAATCTTCACGCAATACATGAGCGTGAGTGTCGGGGAAGCTGATCGTGACCCACGAACACCTATGGGACCGAGTCCCTTGTGGTTCGGTGGGGGGCGGAGATTGCACAAAGAGCAGATCGAAGCGATGCACACGAGCAGATTTACCCAGCTTGAGCTCTCCGAGAGATAATACCCCACCGCTGCTTGGTTGATTGTATTGTGTTCTTGCTAGGGAGCAATGAGAGCTACAAAACCTAGCCCGAGTGGGTGTAGTCTCAATGAGTCGAATGAACCGAACGGAGCCGAACCCTTTCTACGCTGCACATGGGCCTCCTTTATAGGCTCAAGGGGTCACCACAGTGGCAAGTAGACAAGGGTAAAATAGGAAAATCGTGGTTGGTACACCGCTTGTACAAAGGTCTGATGATCTATACCTAACTCGACGGCAAGGGACAAGATTAATAATGCCCGCCCTCGCCGCCTAAACAAAGGCAACAGGACCGCAAGCGCTCCACCGCTTGCCACGATGGTAAGCTTGTCGCTGCCGCTTATCGCTGCTCCCGCTGGCTGCACACACCCTTTGACACGCTGCGGTTCGGAGTATCCCCACGGCGACACGCTGGCGGATGAGCTGGAGCGGAGATGAAGAGAGTTGCTTGCCGCGGCAAGCGCCTTTGCCGCTGCTGAATTCTTGTCGCGCTTGGGAGCTTGTCGCCACCAGCCTTCCCGCAAGCTCCTCTTGCCGGGTCTTGTTTCCTTCGTGTTCTGAGTGGCCTTCCCGCAAGCTCCTCTTGCCGGGTCTTGAATACTTTGTTCTTGAAGGGCTCCAAAGGAGCCGCGGAGGATCTTGGCGGTCACCAGCAAGCCTTGCTGCTGGTGCTGCAACGCTGCAGGCACGAAGTTCGGGATACTAGGGTACCCTACCTAGTACACCGGACAGAGCCCCTGCCTGGGCCACACACGGTGCCGAAGCGCTGTTGGGCCAGGCCCAAAACATCTGCACGGGCACGCAGCGGCCGGAGAACGCCGTTACTCGCTCCGACCCACCACGCCTCCCATTTAACAGACGCTACCGAACGTGGCGCCGTGGGAGAGACCGTGGGGCCTTCTTTAATCGGAAGCGGGAACGCCCCGCCTCTCCCCTTATAAGGGGAAACAGGCAGGACGCCCACTTGCCATTGCTGTCACATCTCAAAACCACCGCCGCCCCCTTCTTCTCAAGTCCAAAGAAAGCGACGCCCCCCCATTGCCACCGGCGCCACCAACGCCGCCGGATTCCCCACCACCTCCGCCATGGCTCGGAAGCCGACAAGGGCAAAGGGGTGAAGTCGCCGAGGCGCAGCGGCTCAAGGGCCTTCTGGAAGGAGCGGCCCTCTTCAACCGCTGCTCGACGCCAAGGGGCTGCGAGCTGTATTACCTCTTTCGTCGACGGAGACGCTGGCGCACTCACAAGACGAGGGTGGTCTCCGCCGCCACATCCGAGAAGGTTTCCGTCGGGTACCCTTTCTTCGCTTTTTTCCATCGGGGCTCGCCCGCCCTTTTCCGAATTCTTTTGCGACGCCATGAACACATATGGCCTCCGCCCTTGATTTCACCCCCAACGCCGCCCTCACCATGGCAGTTTTCGCACACCTCTGCGAGAACTTTGTCGGGTCCACCCAATGTAGCCCTTTTCCGCCACTACTTCATGCCCCGCGAGAGAGAGGAGAGCCGCTGTCGGAGGGATTGCATGGATCTCCGGGATCGGCAAGAAGGAAGCATATCTTGACGGAGAGCTGCGCGATAAGTGGGAGGAGTGGAGAGCCGATTGGTGTTGGATCATAGAGGAGAACCCGCAGCCTTTCACCGCCTCGCGCCAAACTCCCATAGTGCGCGGTAACGATTGGAGCAACTTACGCCGGAGGACGCCAAGTTGAAGATTGCCGTGACCGGATCCTGCGCCTCGTGCATGCCGGGCTTACCGAGGAGCTGTTGGCGCGGATTTCCTTCGCCGATTGCGCCCTTGCAGGAGAGGGGAGGCCTGCTTGGGAGTTCCAAAACGCGGCGGACATCATGAGGCTGCGTCCGGCCTCAATTGGAACTTCACCGTCTTGGAGCTGGATGCCATGCCGCAGAGCTGTTCAAGCTCGATGCAGATTACCCCGAGTGGTTCATGTTGCCGAGGGAGTCGTGTTTTGTGCAACAACTGCCGCTTGACCGCATCCGCGATGACGTTGCCAGCGATTCCCATGGAATCGCTCCAACTTGGCAGGAGCCCACCGACGATATCGTGCAGCAGTTCTTTGACAACTTGGAAGAAGTGCCGATCCGTGCCGACGAAAGCGAAGTGGCTCACCCGCGACACCACCGAGCAAGAGATGGCGCGATTGCCACAAGGTTGGAGGAGGCGGCGAAGCTGCTGCCGCCCGGCGTGTTTGGGTTCACCGCCGAGGAGGCAGAGGCAGCCGAGGCGGCAAGCCTTGCCGATCGAGAGGAGTTCGCCGGTGAGGAGGAGCAGGCCGAGCCCGACGCTGAACCGAACGACTGCCGGGGCGCCCCTCCGGGCCAAGTAGCTTGCCGCTGGAGGAGCCCACGGCCCCGCCAAGAGGACGCCTCGCAAGACCGGAGAGTGGCGGGCGGCAGACGGGCCAACAGCCGCCGCCGCCGACGCCGCTTCCATCCGCAGCAAGCACCGCTGCTGCAGGAGCGCCTCATGCCACCACAAAGAACGGGAGCGGGCCTTCGAGCCACGGCCCCGCACCCGCCAAGCGCCCGAGGGAGCCTACTCCTCCAGCTCGCCGCACCGAGCGACTTGACTTCTCCGCCTCAGCCCGAGGAAGAAGAGGAAGAGTAAGATCTTGTCGCCGCTACTTTATAACGCCCCGATGCGGCTATATCTCCCACGTGTCGAGGCACGACTTAGAGGCATAACCGCATTGAAAGCAATGTCGCAAGTGAGGTAATCTTCACACAACCCATGTAATAAATAGGGAAAGAGATACATAGTTGGCTTATAGTCGCCACTTCACACAAGACATAAGTAAACATCCATCATTCGAGTACACTCAAGGTCCGACTACGGAACCAAAATAAAAGAAGATACCCCAAATGCTACACAGATCCCCGAATCGTCCCAACCGGGCACCACTATCGATCATCGGGAAAAGACACATAGTAACGACCACGCCTCGTCGAACTCCCACTTGAGCTCGGTTGAGTCACCTGACCGCATCGCCGGCACCTGCAACTGTTTTGAAGTATCTGTGAGTCACGGGACTCAGCAATCTCACACCCGCGAGATCAAGACTATTTAAGCTTATAGGAAGGACAGAGTAGTAGTAAAGTGGAGCTGCAGCAAGCGACTAGCATATATGGTGGCTACATCGCAAAAGAGAGCGAGAAGAGGAGCAAAGCACGGTCGTGAAACTAGTAGCGATCAAGAAGTGATCCTGAACTACTTACGCCGACATAACTCCAACACCGTGTTCACTTCCGGACTCCACCGAAAAGAGACCATCACGGTTACACACGCCGTTGATGTGTATTTTATTTGAGGTCAACTTTGGGTTTTCTACAACGGACATTAACAAATTCCCATCTGCCTCATAACCGGGCACGGCTTTCAAAGATATTACCCGCAGGGTGTCCCAACTTAGCCCATTATAAGCTCTCACGGTCAACGAAGGATATTCTTCTACCGGAAGGCCCGATCAATCTCGAATCCCGGACTACAAGACATTTCGACAAAGAATAAAACAAGACCAGCAAAGCCACCGAATGTGCCGACAAACCCGATAGGAGCTGCACATATCTCGTTCTCGTGGCACACCGGATGGGCAAGACGTCGGGTTGGCATAGACTCGGATTGCTCAGGGGCGCCGGACATCGCTTCAGTTGGGCCAAGACTCAAGGAGCACCGTCCGGGGTTTAAATAAGATGACCCTCGGCTCGCGAAAACCCGGGGAAAGGCTTAGGTGGCAAATGGTAAAACCAATGTTGGGCCTTGCTGAACGAGTCTTATTCAAAGCGAACTGTCAAGGGGTCCCATAAATCACCCAACCGTAAGGAACGCAAAATCAAGGAACATAACACCGGTATGACGGAAACTAGGGTGGCAAAGAGGAACAAACACTGTGCATAAGGCCGAGCCTTCCACCCTTTACCAAATATATAGATGTATTAATTAGAGCAGATATATATTGTGATATCCCCAACAAGTAAACATGTTCCAAAAAGGAACAACATCTCCATGTTCCAACAAGGAACAAACTTCAGCTTCACCTACAACTAGCAACGCTATAAGAGGGCTGAGCAAAGCGGTAACATAGCCAATCAACGGTTTGCTAGGAAAAGGATGGTTAGGGGATGACATGGCAATATGGGTGGCATGATATAGAAAGTGGTATGCATCGCAGCATAGGCATAGCAAAAGAGCGAGCAACTAGCATAGCAAAGATAGAAGTGATTTCGAGGGTATGGTCATCTTGCTCGCAATGTTCTCGAGTTGTCGAAAGCTTGATCCTCGTAAGCGTTCTCAACAGGTTCCTCGCTCACGCACTCGCCTCCCGGCTCTACCCAAAGCAACAACACAAACAAAGGAACCACAATAAATCACGGTGCAATGCACAATCAACATGATGCAAAACATGACATGATATGCGGATGTGATATGCAATGCGAGCAAAGGCCCGAAGGAAAATGATGAACCAGGCATCAACTTGGCAAACCAAGTATGCCACTGAAAGATGAGATGATTTCGTTGAAATCGATATAAAGATCACCGGAAACGGATGCACGGTTTGGAAATGACAAGCAAAACAAGAATGGCACAAATCTGCCATTAACAGCATGATGCCACTTAGCAAGCAACAATTAATTAAGCTACTGCACCCAAACGTATCAACAAGGCACATGGCAGTGATCTACACAAGATGCTCGACAAAAGATGAGCACTGAGCTACGGTTAGTTCACATCATAACAAGTTCAAACAAGCATGGCAAAAGTGCACAAAATATCAGACTGGACATGTCAAAACAGCATCAGGTTGCAATGTTCAGAGCAACAAAACTACATGCTACAGGAACTTAAAATAGCAAAACAAGGCATGGCATGAATCTACTCAAAGCATAGAACAAAAGTCCCTTACTGACCATAAGCCAAAAAGGATCAGAAAATATAGTAACACACATGTCAATATCGAAAGTATCGTTAACAGATTCAGCAACATGACATGTCAAAAACTGATAACGAGTAGGCATGTTTACAAGCTCAATGCACTCACTACAGAGCCTTATATGATAAACTAAGCATACATACATCAATAATACATGGCATAGAAGACATACATGGAAAGAACAATAACATAGCATACATGGATCAACCACAACAAGCTTGGCAAAATTGAATAACCTGTAAACAATCTGCCAGGAAACATTTGGTAGCAAAAGTAGAGCTCGATTGACTCAAGCTATGGCATTCCATAATTGCAAACAAAGGCATGTATGGATAGAGCAAGACATGCTTTACAAAACATCCTTACTGAAGTATCTCAAAATATGCATAGATCTCTCGGTAGCATCAAGTTAACATGGCATCAAAATCAGCTAAAACAGGGCTGAAATCAGCAACATCAGGACACCTACTTTGCATGCTTGTGCTAGTCACCACATAGATCACAAAAATACATGGCATACACCCCTGGAAAGATGGCATGGCATTTTACAAAACACATGTAGGACTCAACTTCATAGGATGCACACATTAATCATGGCAAAAATAACAAAAGTGCAAGTTCTGTTAAGAAACAGAAACTAACATCACATAGCACTCTTCTAACAGCATTTAGGGCATCAAGATGAGCTCAAATGAAAATGTTGCAATGAGATGAAATGATCTACTCTTCGAGGCGAACATTTTGACATATTATACGCGCAAAATGGATCTACAGATGCAAAGATACACCACTTTGAAAATGCAACAAAATTACAATGAGATGCAAAAGACTTGGAGAAAAATGGAGGGGGAGAGAGGTCAACGGGCGCACGCGGACCGAGGCCGGATCGGGCCGGCCGGATCGGGCGCTGGGTCGCTGGGCGGGAGGAGGAGGAAGCAGGCAGCGGGCGGGTGGCTGGAGCGGCTGGTCGGCGGGCGGCCGGGTGGCGTGGCGGCGCGGCGGCGGCGGAGTGAGTGGCGGGCGCGGCCGGGGGGCGCGGCGGGCGGCGGGCGGCGACGGGCGGTCGCTGGCGGCGACGAGGCGGCGGCGCTGGCCGGGCGGCGGAGAGGCGGCCGAGGCAGCGGGGGGAGGCGGCTTGGCGGCGTCTCGCCCGGAGGGCGGCGGCTGCCTCATGGGCCGGGCGCTGGGCGGCGATAGGCGCCGGGCGGCTGACGTGGCAGCCCCGGTTGGCCAGTGGTGGCGGGCGCTGGCGTCCTGCTCGCCGGACGTGTCCGGCGGCGCGGAGGGCAAATTTGCTAGGGTTTCGGGAGGTTGATCCGGATTGGAAAGGGAGGTGCTTAAATAGGCATAGAGGGAGCTAGGAGAGTCCAAATGAGGTGTAGTTTTACCACACGATCGTGATCGAACGACGGAGAGCATGGAAGTGACTTAGATGGGTTATTGGGCTGTTTTGAAGGGGTGTTGGGCTGCAACTTAAAAGAGGCCTTTGCGAGAGTGCGTTAACCGCTGAGTACCAAACGAGCTCCAAATGACCCAAAACTTGACCGTGGTCTACGGTGGTATACCAAGGCCACTAGACAAACCTCGTCCATCTCGAGAAGGTTTAGTACCCGCACACGGAAAACGTAAAAGGGACCGCCGGGGAGATAGGAGTGTCGAATTGCAAAACGGACAACGGAAAAATGCTCGAAACATGAGACTAACACGTATGCAAATGCGATGCACATGATGACATGATATAAAATGCATGACATGGACAAAATGCAAAATGAAGAAAACCCAACCACGGAGGGAATATCATATCACAATGCCGAAAATGGCAAGAGTTGAGTACAAATATGGAAAGTTACTTCCGGGTGTTACAACACTCCACCACTACAAGAGGATCTCGCCCCGAGGTCTAGGACTGAAAGAACTCCGGATACTCGAACGGAGGTGATCCTCGCGCCCCAAGTAGCTTCTCGGTCGGAATGGTGTGACCACTTCACTTTCAGGAATTTGATTGACTTGTTGCGAGTCTTGCGCTCGGTTTCTTCAAGAATAGCAACGGGTGCTCATGATAGAGAGATCTTCTTGAAGGTCAATCTCTTGAAGTTGATAGTGCGTTCAGGGTCTTGAAGCACTTGCGAAGCTGTGACACGTGAAACACATCGCACGCTTGCAAAGTTGGATGGAAGCTCGTTGATAGGCTAGATCGCCTCTTTTGCCAATGATCTTGAAAGGACCCACGATCTCGGGGCAAGCTTCCTTTGATACCGGGCGACGAGTGCCTTTCATTGAGAGACGCGGAGGTAGACATGGTCTCCGATTTCAAAAGCCACATCACGATGCTTATCATCATAATAGCTTTTCCGCGCGATTGCGCTGCTTTGAGATTCTCACGAATGACTTGGCACATTTCTTCCGCTTCGGATCAAGTCATTGCCAAGAAGTTGGCGCTCACCTCTCTGCACCAATTGAGAGGAGTACGCACTTTTCGCCATAGAGAATTTCAATGGGGCCTTGCCGAACTCGCTTGGAAGCTGTTGTTGTAGGAGAACTCGCATATGGAAGACAATATTCCCACTTCATACCGAAAGAAATGACACAAGCCCTGAGCATATCTTCAAGGATTTGATTTACTCGCTCAACTTGGCCACTTGTTTGAGGATGGAAAGCTGTGCTGAAACGAATGTTGGTGCCCATGGCCTTCTGAAAAGAATCCCAAAACTTGGAGGTAAAGATGCTGCCACGGTCTGAAGAGATCACTTGTGGAATGCCGTGCAAAGAGACGATCCTGGAGGTGTATAGCTCTGCCAACTGAGCTGATGTGATAGATTCTTTGATAGGAAGAAAATGAGCCACTTTAGTAAGCTTGTCAATGACAACAAAGATAGCATCATTTCCACGCTTGGACTTTGGGAAGCCAGTCACGAAGTCCATTTCAATATGATCAAACTTCCATTCAGGAATAGCAAGAGGTTGGAGGAGACCAGCTGGTCTTTGGTGTTCGCTTTCACTCTTCTCGCAGACATCACATTCATTCACGAATTGAGCAATTTCTCGCTTCATTCGAGTCCACCAATATGACTGCTTGAGGTCATGGTACATCTTCGCATTTCCGGATGAATGGATAGAAGCGAATTGTGAGCCTCGCTCATAATGACTTTTCTCAGATCACCCTTAGGAACCACAATCCGTCCTCAAAGAAAAGAGTGTCTTTGTCATCAACGTGGAAGCACTTGTACTTGAAATGCCCTTGTCGATACCACGCTTCACCTTTTTCACCATGGCATCCGAAGTTGAGCCTCACGAATCTGATCTTCCAAAGTAGGAGAGACTATGAGGTTGGCAAGAAAGCCTTGAGGAACAACTTGAAGATTTAGCTTATGGAAAGCTTCACAGAGATCCGCTGAAAAGGCTTGAGGATTAGACTGCTGCGAGAAGCTTTCTGCTCAAAGCATCTGCAATGACATTGGCCTTGCCGGAGTATATTCAATACTTGGGTTGTACTCTTGAATCATTTCACCCATCGAGTCCGCCTCGAGGTTGAGGTTGGGTTGAGGAATATATACTTGAGACTCTTGTGATCGGTGAAAATGTCCACTTTCCTTCCCAACAAGAGATGTCTCCATGTTATCAATGCATGGACAATCGCCGCCAACTCAAGATCGTGAGTGGGGTAGTTCTTCTCGTTGGGCTTCAATCAAGCGAGAGGTATAAGCCACAACTCTCTTCTCTTGCATTAACACAGCACCGAGACCTTGAAGAGAAGCATCACAGAAAACTTCAAATGGCTTGGATTCATCAGAGGAGTCAAGACAGAGCTGTGACGAGTTTCTCTTTGAGGGTATTGAAAGCAACGCCACACTCGGGAGACCGTATATACTTCACATGCTTCGGAGGAGGTTGGAAAGAGGCTTTGCAATCTTGGAGAAGTTCTCAACGAATCTTCGCAATAGCTTGCAAGACCAAGAAAATCATGGAGCTGCTTGACATTCGAGGAGGTTCCCAATTCACAATTGAGGACACCTTCTCGGGATTAACAATGATGCCCTTGGCGGAGATGATATGACCAAGATAAAGCACTTCATCAAGCCAAAATTCACATTTGGAGAACTTAGATAGAATTGATACTCTCTCGAGCTTGTCTAGCACCAATCGCAAATGTTTGGCATGATCCTTCTTATTCTTGGAGAAGACCAAAATATCATCAAGATAGACCAAGACGAATTCATTGGTGTAGGGGTTGAATATGAAATTCATCATCCGAGAGAATGTTGGAGGAGCATTGACAAGGCCGAAAGACATGACAAGATATTCATAAGAACCAAAGCTTGTTCTCGAAAGTTGTCTTGGGAATATCTTGTTCACGAATGCGAATCTGATGATAACCCATATGAAGGTCAAGCTTGGAGAACACTTTAGCACCTTTGAGTTGCTCGAAAAGCTCATTGATGTTGGGAAGTGGATACTTGTTCTTGATTGTCTTCTTATTCAATGGACGGTAATCGACGCAAAGTCGGTCCGCGCCATCCTTCTTCCGACAAAAGAACACCACAACCCCAAGGAGATGAACTCGGTCCGATCAAACCTAGACGCCTTGTTCATCGAGCTGCTTCTTCAATTCCTTCAGCTCTTCAGTCCAAGCTTGTATGGACGCTTACAAACGGGTTCAAAGGCGTGCTCAAGATCGATAACGAACTCAATCGGCCGATGAGGAGGCATACCCGAAGCTCTTCCGAAAGACATCTTGGTACTCACAAACGATCGAATCGAGAGATAGCATTCAGTTCGCCCTTCTCATTGAGAGAAAACAATCGAATGGTTTCATCACGAAGCGCATAGATGATCACATCATTGAAGAGTGAGTCAATTGAATTTCCCGGCAGCACAATCCAGCCGGGCTTTGTGCCGATAAAGCCATCCATTCCGAGAATAAGATCAATATCCGAGTCACCAAGAACCATTGGTTTAGCCGAAATCTATAATCGCCCATCTTGATAGAAACATCCGAGCCATCATTTTTGTATTCATGAACAAACCCGAGAGGAAACCGCTATCGGCTTAGGCAGATCAACAAGATGCAAATTGTTCATGGATGCAAAAGGTCTTGATATGAAAGAAATAGATGCACCAAAGATCAAATAAGACTTTTGCAGAATATCATTAATCGAAGATTACCCATTAACACATCGAAGATTCTCCGCTTGAGCTGCATTCATCATGTTGACCTTTGCGACTTGGGATTATGCTTGACCACCGCATTGCCGGAAGATTTCACAGAGGAGGAGGCGGAAGGCGCCTTTGGTTGAAGCACTTGTTAGATAGTGACCTTTCTCGCCGACATTTGTTGCAAGTCACTTCGAGAGCGGACGGTGGTAAGGAGCACTTGACCTTGGAGCTTGAGAATTAGACTTGTTCTCGATAGCTTGGGTTGGGTGGGTGGGAAGATCCACGCCACCTGAGTTCTTCTGGCTGATAAGGCCGACGGAACGGAGGAGGAGGAAGGTAAACTTCGCCGCTTAGCTGCCACTTGAGAGGAAGAAGAAGACTGAACTGCATCCCCGATTCTCTTCTTAGAAGCCTCACATTTGAGCTGGGCAGCTTCTTGTTTCAAAGCCATGTTATAGAAATCATCATACTTATCTCGCTCAAAAGCACAAGAGCTAATTGCAGATCTTCTCTCAAACCACCTCTGAATTGATAGATCATACTCTTTCATCGTGCACGCCTTGCTTAGCAAAACGAGCGAAGCTCGAACTGGATATTGTATTGATAGATGACATGTTGCCCTGCTTGAGATTGCGGAACTCCTCACGCTTGCTCTCAACAACACTTTTGGAATATGGTGAGCTCAAATCACGGCGAACTCATCCTGTAATGACACGACCTCCTCTCGAATCTTTGTATTGTCTGGTACCACTCAGCAGCTTGATCCTTGAGTTGAAACGATGCAAACTTGACAAAGTCCTCGTGTCCGACATTGCTACAATCAAAATGCTTGCATATGTCCACTAACCAATCGTCGGCGTCTGTGGCCTCGATACGTAAACCGAAAGACTTCGCTGATTAGCGAGGAACCGATCGAGAGTAGCAAAGTGTGGCTGATTGTTGCCTTGACCTTGATTTCCTTGATTGCCTTGCCTCGAGTACGCTTCTTGCAAGAGCTGCAAAATCATCTCGAGCATTGGCATTGGTGGCTGCCATGATAGCTTGCCTGTGCCTCGGAGGCGGAGGTGGAAGTGGAGGTGGAGGTGGAGGGTTCGACTGATCCCCATCATTGCGATCCGGATTCAGACGAGTTGGCGGAGCCATCCTGAAGAGGGTGACATCCGTTAGTCCTTCGATAGACAAATAGATAAGTAGAATCAACGGATAGAAATTGCAACATATAGTCTTCACAATAAACATTCAACAAGAATGAACGAATGAATTCCAAAGTTAATCATCACACGCCCATTAAGGTGAGAAGCCACTTAGATAAAGATATGGAAACAACATCTGCCTTAGAAACAAATCGAATAATCACAACGAAAACAAAAGATTGGCTTTAGAATGAGCCGAACAAACACATGATAGAGATTTCGCCCAAAGTGTTCATGGTGGGGCCTACACGGACACGACGATAGCGGACGTCACGAATGACAAACAAGACGCCCCGAATCAGCATAGCCAAGGATTCTTTAAGACGCCTCACACCATCAGAATCGACCGTGAATGGGCGGACCACTAGACGTTGAACCCCAATCTCAAATCATACATCCGCCGGAAAGAATATCCCGTAAGCTACTAGAATTCCCACCTATAAACTCCCAAACTTTCTGGTTATGCAATCTGGTGTTGGGGATACAGGGACACAAAATATATCACCCAAACTAACAATACCTAGATCCAATTGTATCCATCCGTCAACACATAACCAAGAAATCCTCGAAATCGTGGTACCTCGACCTTCAAAAACATCCGTTATACAAGTCATGGCAATACTCCCAAGACTCGCCAAGATCGGGCTATCGGGTTATCTCACCAACAACTCGCACAAAAGAGATTTCGATGTCGGCAAAACTCGTGTATTCCAGAATCGCAACGATAAAATTGTGACGACAACACCCGGAGCTCAACTCCCCGGACACCGCCACAACCCCTAAATGTCGAGGCACCAAGAACAATGTTCTCGCCACAAAACCATCGGAATGATTCCAAGATACCCACGTGATCCTAAAAAATTTTAGTGAAATTTGAGAAGAGAAGAGTCAAAACTCTACGCGGGAGACCTCACAGAGCGATTTAAGGACCTGGGAGTAAAAAGAATCCTACTCTCCGATATATATAATCCTAAGACTCAAAACATTTTCCATTCTAGACTCAACACGCCAAAGAAACAATCAAGTAGGGGCTCCTAAGTCGGGAAGGCTCGATTACCAACTTATAACGCCTCGATGCGGTTATATCTCCCACGTGTCGAGGCACGACTTAGAGGCATAACCGCATTGAAAGCAATGTCGCAAGTGAGGTAATCTTCACACAACCCATGTAATAAATAGGGAAAGAGATACATAGTTGGCTTACAACGCCACTTCACACAAGACATAAGTAAACATCCATCATTCAGAGTACACTCAAGGTCCGACCACGGAACCAAAATAAAAGAAGATACCCCAAATGCTACACAGATCCCCGAATCGTCCCAACCGGGCACCACTATCGATCATCGTGAAAAGACACATAGTAACGACCACGCCTCATCGAACTCCCACTTGAGCTTGGTTGAGTCACCTGACCGCATCGCCGGCACTGCAACTATTTTGAAGTATCCGTGAGTCACGGGACTCAGCAATCTCACACCCGCGAGATCAAGACTATTTAAGCTTATAGGAAGGACAGAGTAGTAGTAAAGTGGAGCTGCAGCAAGCTTACTATCATATATGGTGGCTACATCGCAAAAGAGAGCGAGAAGAGGAGCAAAGCACGGTCGTGAAACTAGTAGCGATCAAGAAGTGATCCTGAACTACTTACGCCGACATAACTCCAACATCGTGTTCACTTCCCGGACTCCGCGAGAAGAGACCATCACGGTTACACATGCGGTTGATGTGTATTTTATTTGAGGTCAACTTTGGGTTTTCTACAACCGACATTAACAAATTCCCATCCGCCTCATAACCGCGGGCATGGCTTTCAAAGATATTACCTGCAGGGTGTCCCAACTTAGCCCATTATAAGCTCTCACGGTCAACGAAGGATATTCTTCTACCGGAAGACCCGATCAATCTCGAATCCCGGACTACAAGACATTTCGACAGAATAAAACAAGACCAGCAAAGCCACCCGAATGTGCCGACAAACCCGATAGGAGCTGCACATATCTCGCTCTCGTGGCACACCGGATGGGCAAGACGTCGGGTTGGCATAGACCTGGATTGCCCAGGGGCGCCGGACATCGCCAGTTGGGCCAAGACTCAAGGAGCACCGTCCGGGGTTTAAAATAAGATGACCTCGGCTCGCGAAACCCGGGGAAAAGGCTTAGGTGGCAAATGGTAAAACCAATGTTGGGCCTTGCTGAATGAGTCTTATTCAAAGCGAACTGTCAAGGGGGTCCCATAAATCACCCAACCGTAAGGAACGCAAAATCAAGGAACATAACACCGTATGACGGAAACTAGGTGGCAAAGAGGAACAAAACACTGTGCATAAGTCCGAGCCTTCCACCCTTTACCAAATATATAGATGTATTAATTAGAGCAGATATATATTGTGATATCCCCAACAAGTAAACATGTTCCAAAAGGAACAACATCTCCATGTTCCAACAAGGAACAAACTTCAGCTTCACTCGCAACTAGCAACGCTATAAGAGGGCTGAGCAAAGCGGTAACATAGCCAATCAACGGTTTGCTAGGAAAAGGATGGTTAGGGCTGACATGGCAATATGGGTGGCATGATATAGCAAGTGGTAGGCATCGCAGCATGGGATAGCAAAAGAGCGAGCAACTAGCATAGCAAAGATAGAAGTGATTTCGAGGGTATGGTCATCTTGCTCGCAATGTTCTCGAGTTGTCGAAAGCTTGATCCTCGAAGCGTTCTCAACAGGTTCCTCGCTCACGCACTCGCCTCCGGCTCTACCCAAAGCAACAACACAAACAAAGGAACCACAATAAATCACGGTGCAATGCACAATCAACATGATGCAAAACATGACATGATATGCGGGATGTGATATGCAATGTGTATAAAGCGCCCGAAGGAAAATGATGAACTAGGCATCAACTTGGCAAACCAAGTATGCCACTGAAAGATGAGATGATTTCGTTGAAATCGATATAAAGATCACCGAAACGGATGCACGGTTTGAAATGACAAGCAAAACAAGAATGGCACAAATCTGCCATTAACAGCATGATGCCACTTAGCAAGCAACAATTAATTAAGCTACTGCACCCAAACGTATCAACAAGGCACATGGCAGTGATCTACACAAGATGCTCGACAAAAGATGAGCACTGAGCTACGGCTAGTTCACATCATAACAAGTTCAAACAAGCATGGCAAAAGTGCACAAAATATCAGACTGGACATGTCAAAACAGTATCAGGTTGCAATGTTCAGAGCAACAAAACTACATGCTACAGGAACTTAAAATAGCAAAACAAGGCATGGCATGAATCTACTCAAAGCATAGAACAAAAGTCCCTTACTGACCATAAGCCAAAAAGGATCAGAAAATATAGTAACACACATGTCAATATCGAAAGTATCGTTAACAGATTCAGCAACATGACATGTCAAAAACTGATAACGAGTAGGCATGTTTACAAGCTCAATGCACTCACTACAGAGCCTTATATGATAAACTAAGCATACATACATCAAGAAGACATGGCATAGAAGACATACATGGCAAGAACAATAACATAGCATACATGGATCAACCACAACAAGCTTGGCAAAATTGAATAACCTGTAAACAATCTGCCAGGAAACATTTGGTAGCAAAAGTAGAGCTCGATTGACTCAAGCTATGGAATTCCATAATTGCAAACAAAGGCATGGATGGATATAGCAAGACATGATTTACAAAACATCCTTACTGAAGTATCTCAAAATATGCATAGATCTCTCGGTAGCATCAAGTTAACATGGCATCAAAATCAGCTAAAACAGGGCTGAAATCAGCAACATCAGGACACCTACTTTGCATGCTTGTGCTAGTCACCACATAGATCACAAAATACATGGCATACACCCTGGAAAGATGGCATGGCATTTTACAAAACACATGTAGGACTCAACTTCATAGGGTGCACACATTAATCATGGCAAAAATAACAAAAGTGCAAGTTCTGTTAAGAAACAGAAACTAACATCACATAGCACTCTTCTAACAGCATTTCGGGCATCAAGATGGGCTCAAATGAAAATGATGCAATGAGATGAAATGATCTACTCTTCGAGGCGAACATTTTGACATATTATACGCGCAAAATGGATCTACAGATGCAAAGATACACCACTTTGAAAATGCAACAAAATTACAATGAGATGCAAAAGACTTGGAGAAAAATGGAGGGGGAGAGAGGTCAACGGGCGCATGCGGACCGAGGCCGGATCGGGCCGGCCGGATCGGGCGCGGGGTCGCCGGCGCGGGGAGGAGGAAGCAGGCAGCGGTCGGGCGGGTGGCCGGAGCGGGCGGTCGGCGGCGTGGGGCCGGTGGCGGTGAGTGGCTTGGCGGCGGCGGAGTGGCGGCGGAGGTGCCGCTGGTGCGGCGATCGGCGGGCGGCGGCGGCGACGGCCGGTCGCAGGCGGGCGGCGATTTAGGCGGCGGCGCTGGCGGGCGGCGGAGAGGCGGCCGAGGCAGCGGGAGGCTGGCGGAGGCATCGCTCGAGACCCCGCTGCCGGATCCAAAGAATCCTTCCCTAAGCAGTTTCAAAGACAAGCCCCAGCCGTAAGTGTTTGGTTTATCTCTTACGGTCCGGTGTGCTTGGGTGCTCCTTTTATACCGATATCTGACTTGTTGACTTGTGCATGGGAGCAGAGCAGCCTCATCAGAGGCCCCGAGGTCACTCCCAAGTTACATGCTCGCTTCAACTACGCCGCCAAGGAGAACTCTCCGCCAAGGGAGCGCCTCCCAAGGGAGGCCTCTCCGACAAGGGGAGTCTCATGACAGGGGCAGCGCCGACGACCCTCCAAATGGTGGAGACCGCGCCACAGATCCCATTGCAGTAATCTTCTTACTTGAAAATTTCCCTTGGGTCTTTTTTTTTCTTCGCTCCTCTTTTCAACATTTGCTTGACTTGTTCTTTTCTTTCTCTCGATCATCGATCCATCTGCCGAGAGCCGATGGAGACCGAGGTTTCGGGCGAGGAGGACGCCGCGGCAACAATGACGACGCCGCCAACATGGAGGAGGAGGCCGGTGCCGATGGGTCCGCCGGGCGAGGAGGTTGCCAAGATGCCGGGCGCAGAGGCCGGGAGGGTCCGTGATCGATCGATGGCCCCGAGGTCAGCAGGAGCGCCAGCGCCACGCCGACCGCCGATCCCTCCGCCACCGATGCAGCGCCAGTTCAAGAGCCCAGCCCGGGCGCCTATCTCGAGGGCCGCGACGGTGTCTTCATCAAGCTTCCATGGGCGCCGAGCCTGTGGCGCCGGTCGAGGGAGAGACCTTCGACGAGGAGCTGCTCGCCTCCGCTGGTTGTCGCTGGTTGACGCGCCAAGCAGCAGAGTGGCGAGTCCGAGGAAGAGCAGCCGAAGAAGCTGTTGTCGCCTACCGCGCCCGCCAAGCCAAGCTGGAGTCCGTGGAGGCGCTTGTTGCGAGGGCGGAGCTAACATGGAAAAGCTGCAGAAGAGCTCCGCGTGCCAACAAGGAAACTCTCCGGGACATAGCGAAGCTGGAGCAGCTTGTCGAGGAGCGCACGGCCTTCATCCCGGAGAAGCCGAGTTCGAGGAGCAGCAAAGGCTTGCCGGGCGAAGCTCTCGCAAGAGGAAGGTGAGCTGGCGCAGCGGAAGATCAACCTCGACAGCTATGAGGAAGATCTTACGCTGCTGAGCAATCAATTGGCGGAGCACTCACGGAGGCAAAGGATGCGGCTGCGGCTGCCGAGGCAGCCAAGAAGGAATTGGAGACAAGGGTGGCGAGCTGGAGGCCACCCTCCGTAAGAGCGGCGAGGAGGTCACCGGTTGAAGCGCGAAGCGCGAGAAGGACGCCTACACTCTTGGTGAGTTGCGGTGGTCGTTTCGAGAAGATCAAAGAGCTCGACGCCGCCAAGGACTCCAAGGCGGATCTTGAATCAAGCTGGCTACCTTGACGGAGACGCTGGACGGCGCCAAGGAGCGGGAAGTAGGTTTGCCGGAGAAGATCAAGGCCAACGAGGAGCTGTTGGCGAATGCCGCGATCGCCTGTGATACCCTCGTGGAGAGCATGATGCATCGGATGAAGGTCTTGTGGACACCGCCGCCGCCATCCACAATGAGCCGATGGAGCCGGGATGGTGGATCTCGGTATTCCACCGACGAGCACCTTCAACCCAGCGCCAAACTCAGCCTGTTCTTCAAGGGCGTAGGACGGGTCTCCAGCTGCTCGGGAAGAGATCCCAAAGCAGCTGGCCGACGAAGTCGCGCCAAATCTGTGCCGGGCTCTTCAAGGTGCCGATGAAGGTGGCCTTCCGCAATCCAGCGCCAACTTCGCCAACGCCCTCAAGTCCTCGCCGCCGATCGCCGACGCCAAAGCACTCAAGGCCCTTGTCGCACTCCATCGTGGGACAGGGTGAGCGGAGTCAAGAGGTTCGATGGCGACACCGCAGACTAGGCCGCCAAGTTTATCTTTCCCTTGTCGCTGCGATCATGTTTAGAACAATTTATTAGATCTGCGACAAGTTATTTTGTAATATACTCTATCTTAGGCAAACGATCACAATGTTATTTCCTTTACTCGATTTCTCCTTTGTATGTTTGTGCCTCACGCTTAGGTAACTTGTCGGTGCGGGCACGTTTGTCATGAAGCGCCGAGTGCGGACGTCAAGAGCCTCGCCGGGCGATGCCGCCCCGACAAGCAACCTTGTCGCAACTGGTTGCAGCTCACTTAAATTGTTGAGCGGACTCAAACAAAGTAAGGGCGCAAACCAGCCATGAAGTTGGTTCCTTCGCGCATGTGTTTTCCATACAAAGTACTATCATTCGAGGAAGATAACTTAAAAATTTAAAAACTGATTGCTCAAACTTTGGCAACTTAGCTTTTCTGTCGTTCGCTTCCCGGCAAGGCGATACTTCCTCGAGCGACACTTGACGGCTCACACCATTATCTTATCCTTCCCCCCCGGTTAACTTGTGGGCGAAGGAACCTTCCTTTCTTATGAGAAGAAAGAAGGAAAATAAAGTTATGGAGCCTAGTGGCTCGTTATTGCTTACCGGTGTGGATGCTGCACAAAATGTTAGATAACACATGCATAAAGGATTATGAAAGCATGCATTTGACAAGTTGTGCGCAACACATGAGCTTTATCGATGCACGGGTCTGCGCCCGCTTTGTACAAAGGATTACATCCAACAGCGGCAAGACTTGTATTAAAGGGTGGTTGCCGGAACGGGTTCCGCAACGCGCCTCTATGGGTAAAACTTGCTAAGATGCTCTATATTCCAGGAGTTGCTCACCGAACACCATCTTCGGTCTCAAGGCATGACAGCGCCAGCCTAGTGACTCGCTTTCACCCGATAAGGGCCTTCCCACTTCAAGGCCAACTTGTTGGAATTCTTGGCGGATTGAACGTGTCGAAGAACAAGGTCGCCTTTCCTCAAGCTTCGGGCGTTAACTTTGTGGCTATGGTAGCGGCGCAAAGCTTGCCGGTAACGAGCAGCTCATAAAGAGCTCAAGACGATCCTCCTCAAGGAGCAGCGCGTCATCTTGCCGCAGCCTGCTCTTGCTCAAGCTCATCATAAGCGAGCACTCGAGGTGACCCAGATACGAAGTTCCGTGGGGAGAATTGCCTCGCTCCATAGACTAGAGCGAAGGTGTCCGCCGCTGGCTCGATTTGGCGCCGCCCCGATCGACCAAAGAACCACCGCAGCTCCTCAATCCAGTTTCTTCCGCGACTTGTGCAGCCCGTCGAAAGTTCTGGTCTTGAGTCCTCGCAGCACTTCAGCGCTTGCCCTCTTCGCTTGACCGCTGCTTCTTGGATGAGCAATGAATAAAGCGCACCTTGGCGCCAAGATCTTGGACGATTGCATGAAGGTGCGATCGTGAATTGTGTGCCGTTGTCGGTGATGATCCCGTTAGGTATCCCAAAACGGCAAACAATTGACCAAGAACTTGATCGCCGATCGCCGTCACCTTCCTCATCGCTTCCACTTCCGCCACTTTGTGAACTTGTCGACATGCACGCATAAGTACTCAAAGCCCCGACAGCTCGGGGAAGGGGCCGAGGATGTCGAGCCCCTGCACCAAAATGGCCGGGATAAAGGGATCGCCCTGGAGAGCTTGAGCTGGCTGGTGTATCTGCTTGGAATGGAACCGCACGCTTCACACTTGGTTACTTGTGCGTTACATCCCGGAGGGCTTCGCCATAAGAAACCTTGCCGGAAAGCTTTGCCGGCAAGTGTTTTGCGCCAATGTGGTGACCACATATGCCTCCATGTATCTCTCGCCAACAGTCATCCATCTTCCCGCAAATACACTTCAATTTCACACCGCTGAGTCTTCTTCGCACAAGATGTTGTCAACAAACTGGTACATACTTGACTGTCGGGCTACTCTTTCCGCTTCTTCTTGCTCTTCGGAAGTTCTCCGTCTCAAGGAAATGGACGATCTCACAGCCCATGTTGGAGCTTGCGGCTCGACAACAAGAACTAAAGGCACATCTGCCGCCAAGGGAACATCAGCTTCTACAAAGAAGAACTCGCGGCTCACCGAGCTTGATGATCCCCGCAAGCTTGCCGGAGCAAAACTTGTCGGGAACGCCTCGCTTCAACGTAAACAAACCCTAGGGCTTGTCGGAGCAGATCGCTCCTCGCCGATATCTCGTGTTGATTTTGGGGACCTTCTTGGCGGCGGCTTTAGGAGCTCTGCCGGAAAGTAGTCACCGAAACCAACTTCCTTTTTTTTCTGTCCAGCTTGATGGTGTTACAGCTTGGTTGAGTCAGCTTGAGCACAAAAATCCCTGGTTCCATTGTGTAACTTGAGTGCAGCGACTTTGACAGCCATCAAGCAATATCATTCGAGCTCTTGGAACATGTTCCATTTGCAGGCCCTCAAAGTGCTCTTCTAGCTTTCTCACTTCATCAACGAGGCTTCCATCAACGGACTCGATAATCTTTGTTTACTTGGCGGACGACAAGTCGCGAGTCACCCCGACAATAAGCTTCCCGATCCCAAGGTCCACTGCAATCTCGAGACCGCAAGCAAACCTTCATACTGCAGATTATTTGTTGCTTGTTCCTTGGGAAAGTGCATTTGGAATATGTACTTGAGGTGCTCTCCGTGGTGCGATAAGCAAGACGCCGCACCGGGCGCCTTTGCAGCGAGAAGGCACCATCAAAGTACATCAGCCACTCTTTATTTGCCTCCTTGACGGGATGCTCGCTCTCGAATTTCTTCATCTTATGCTACGCCCACTCGCTATAAATTCTGCCAATGCTCAGCTCGATAGTTGAAGTGCTTTCAAACTTGAGGCCAAAGCTTGACAGTTCCAAAGGCCCACCGACAATCCCGCCTGCTGCTTCGGATTCTGCAATATCTTCTTCAGCGGAAAGCGAGTGACAACTGTTATCTCATGTGCTTGGAAGTAATGGCGCAGCTTTCTTGAGGCCATGAGGAGGCCGAAAAGCAACTTCTGCACACCAGAGTACCTTGATCTAGCCCCCTGCAGAAGGGAGCTGACAAAATAGACTGGGTGCTGCACCATCCTTTTCTGCATCTTCTCGCAATCCTGCGCAGATCCGTTCTTGTCGGGACCAGAGCTTGACGGAGAAGCCCCCTGCTTGTCGCTGGATGCATCTGCCTCGGTTGCCGGCTCCTCATCTGCCTCCCTTTCCGCTACTAACGCAGCACTAACCACTTGATTGGTTGCCGCTATGTACAGCAGCAACTTCTCTTGTGGCTTAGGTGCGACAAGTATTGGAGTGGAGGACAGGTACCTCTTCAAGTCCTCGCAGCGCAGCCTCCGCTTCGAGTCCATTTCATTGACCCGCCTTTTTCAAAATCTTGAAAACGGCAGGCGCGCCACTGACCTAGAGATAAACCTGCCGAGAGCAGCCACGCAACCGCAAGCCTTCTTACATCCTTGACGCGCTTTGGTGCTTCAATTTGCTCAATGGCTTTAATCTTGTCGGGTTGGCTTCAATCCCTCCGAGAGACGAAGAACCCGAGAAGCTTGCCGGAAGGAACTCCAAACACGCATTTCTGGGATTGAGCTTGAGGTTGATATTGCGCAGATTTGCAAAGGTCTCATCCAAATCTTGAACCAGAGTTGCTTTGTCCTTGCTCTTGACCACTATGTCATCCATGTATGCTTCTACATTTCTGTGCATTTGGGGCTTCAAAGCATCGTGGACCACTCTTGCAAATGTTGAACCAGCATTCTTCAAACCAAAAGGCATCTGTATGAAACAGTATGTGCCACATGGTGTAATGAATGCGGTTTTTTCTTCATCTTCTTTTGCCATGAATATCCGATGATATCCTGAATATGCATCAAGAAATGAAAGCAAATCACATCCACCGTGGAGTCAATAATCTGATCGATACGCGGCAAGGGAAATGGGTCTTTGGGACAAGCTTTATTAACATCCGTGAAGTCAATACAAAGTCTCCATTTCCCATTTGCCTTATGCATAACTACCGGATTGGCCAACCACGGGATGGAGCACTCTCAACAAGGCCCGCTGCTTCCAACTTCTTGATCTCTTCGCTATGAACTCTTGGCGCCCACCGCTCGCTTTCGACTTTTTGCTTGACGGGCGCTGCGTGAGGACGCATAGCTAGGTGGTGCTCAATTACTCTCTCGAACACCGGGATGTCGATGGTTGCCATGCAAACACATCGACATTCGCCCGCAGGAAAGCAACGAGCTCGCTTCCTATTTAGGGTCAAGCGTGGCATCGATGGTGAAGGTACCACCAATGCCGCCCTCCTTGGCGGACACCTTCTTGGTCTTCGCGAGCTGCCATCATCTTCTTGCACTTGCCGGTGGAGCTCGATGGTGCGCCCTCGACGGTAGCGCAGCACCAAGAGGTGCGCTTGCCGAGAGGGCATCGAGCTCTTGCCGGACTTGGTCTTCTTCTTCCCCGGAGCTTCAGCGCAAGTGATTTGCTATCTGTCGCAGCTACTGCATCCCGGTAAATCTTGTTGGCGTAGATAAGCGCATCCTTCTTGTCGCCATGAACAGAAATGACGCTTATCGGGCCGGGCATCTTGAGCAGATTGTATGCATAATGAGAGGCTGCCATGAACTTGGCAAGTGCCGACGGCCAAGTATTCCATTGTAGGCAATGGGAAATTAGCAACGCCAAATGTGACCCTCTCGGCCCTGAAATTCAGTTCGCTGCCAAATGTTACCGGCAACGTGATCTTCCCTTTCGCTTGCTCCTTCCTCGGGTTGATTCCTTGAAAGTTCCAGTCTCTTCGAGCTCATTGTCGTGGATCCAAGCTTCGAGCACCGCAGAGGAGATCAGATTCAAGCTGGCCCCGCCACAACCAACATCTTAGTGACCTTGAGGTTGCGGATAGTTGGTGAGACCAACATCGGCAAGCACCGACCGCAGTTATGCGATCGTGGTGGTCCTCAATATCAAGATGATGGGCGGCTTTGGACCACTTCAGAGGCTCTGCGTGACTCTACGGATGGTTCTGCTGCATTAACCTCACGCATCCATTGCTTGAGTTGGCGGTGCG
This sequence comes from Aegilops longissima, assembly GCA_021605205.1. Lineage (NCBI taxonomy): Eukaryota > Viridiplantae > Streptophyta > Magnoliopsida > Poales > Poaceae > Aegilops > Aegilops longissima. The sequence goes on from JAHIAM010003138.1 coordinate 110,914, forward strand.
AGGTATGCAGAAGCACCACCGCCAACGCAGAGGACCTCCGCTGCTTTCTCAAACTCCCGCTCATCACTTCATCATCTTCCATGTCTTCATTGTCATCATCGCTTTCATCCTTGTCACGCCGCTGGGAGGTCTGTCTCTTGCCGCTGCTTGGCCTTGCCGTGGCGCCCTCCCCCGCCGGGTCTCTTCTTACTAGCTGCACCAAAGACCTTCCCGGCCTTCTCCTTGTCTCGCCATATTCAGCCTTCTCGCTGTTCTACAAGCTGCTCAACTTTCTTGCAACTCTGGAGATCGTGGCGCTTGGTGCGGTGAATCTTACAGTACTGCTTGTTGGAGTTGTCCTGCTTGTCGGCGGCCGCCACAGCTTGGCGACCGGTGTCAGCGGCAACCTCCTTGCCGGAGCCACCAACTTTTGCCTTGTTGGCGCCACCTCCGCTGCCGGACTGCTCGACAACTAGTACCTCTTTGCTCTTCTTCTTTCGTTGTTCCGCCGCCGCTCTTCTTTGCCGGGCGGTATCCTCACCGCCGATCCTGCTCCAACGCTCTCTCCCGGGAGTCTTCTTCCTTCTTCAGCCCGGCACACTTGTCGGCCTGTATGAGCTCATCGACGCCCTTACTTTGCACATCGCCATCTCCTCCTCATCTTGCGGTTCCGCACGCTCGATGGAACGCGCCGATCACCACGGCAGGTGGACATCCGGATGTTATAGCACACGGCTGAATCTCTGGATAAACTTGCGCAGGACTCTCCCTCCTTCCGGGCGAGCAGGTGAAGGTCACTCTTGGCCATGAGGCTTGTGGTCACCGTGAAGGCGCCGACAAACCGATGGCACAAATCCACCCAAGAAGATATGGAGCTGTCCGCAAGTGCATGAGCCAAGATCTCGACATTTGGCTTGAGTACCGCCGGGAAGTAGTTGGCGAGGATCTTGTCGCCTCGCCCCCCGCAGCTCGCACCGCAATGGTGTAGATGCCGAGGAACTCCGATGGGTGTGTCCTGCCATCATACTTCTCCGCACATCCGCTTGAAATTTTTCTTGTCGGGCCACCGACTTGCCGCAGCTCACGAGTGAACGCAGGGCAACCTACCGCAGACGGCAAATCACTTGGTTCTCTCGGCGCATGCATGTCAACAGCGGGCCCAAAGCGCTGGTCGGATTGACGCCGCTTTCTTCGGCGCCGATGCGCAGTTCGAGCGCCTTCTTGTTGCCGTTCTTAAGAACTTGGCGCGATCACGGCGAGCTCAGGATCCGGCGACGCGTGGAGTCGCCGCCGAGGTGGATCCGAGGAGCTGGTGATCTTGGCCTTCGAAGGGGAGTGCATGGTGGTTGCACCCGCAGGTCTGCCGCCACCGCTCGTGTTTTGTCGCCTCGCCCGCAAGGACGCAGTTGGTTGCCGCGAACGCCGCCATTGGCAAAGCCGGCGAGACTCGATGGTGGCCTCCATTCGCCGACCTTGTCGGCCGCTGAGGGTAGTCTAGAAGGAGTTGAGCTCGCCAAGGCTTCCGCTGGAGTGGTGGGTGGCAATGGCGTGACGGAGCGAGGAACGGATGTGCTCGGACTTCTAACCAAGTTAGAGGAGCAGCATCCCGCCCAAGCGATCATATTCGCTTGCATTTCAAGCATGTCGGCGCAGCATGCGCGGTCTCGAGGGCCTCGGATCCTCCAGCTTGGCCTTGATCCAACGAGCGATGGTGCTGCGAGCATCATGACGCTGCCGGTCCCGCTTCTTCTTGAGAAGGACGCGTACGATTCGGACGCGAAGGCTCGCGCCGCTTTGTCCTTGGACTTGGCAGCGTGGGCTCTCTCGACGACGCCTGCCTCCGCCAAGATCTTCCCCACCACTCGCCAGCCCGGTGGTGGTGGGTTTGACGCGACGGCTCTGCCGCACCAAGCCTTCTTCTTCAAAGGCCATGTTGATGAAGGTGATGAAGAAGTTGCTCGTGACCGCTGGATCAGGTTCACACAGCCTCGACGCCTCTACCGGGCGTGCCAAAGATGTCGAGGAAGTCGATCGTGACCCATTTAACACCTATGGGACCGAGTCCCTTGTGGTTCGGAGGGGGCGGAGATTGCACAAA
>JAHIAM010003139.1:0-26860 GCA_021605205.1 Aegilops longissima
GGGGATAAACCCAACAAAAATTCGCCATAACACTTCCTTTCAAGGGGTACGAGGCCAGATGCCCATTATGCGGGTTCTCTCCTGCTAGAAGTTATTTCGCTCCCAGACAACTTCCGCGAAAACCTAACCATCCACATCGCCCCATTTACAAGTAGCTATCAAGCACTCTTTGGAGCCTTGAAGCTTTTCGCCCGCTTTAACATAATACGCATTATGCATCTCTTACGCTTAAAATGCCGGTCATGAGGCATCATCTCATTAAAGGGAAATATCGAGTGTTCCTCGAGCGCGGAAGACTGTGCGGCTGCCTTGACAACCACACACTAAACCGGCTTCACTAATCAAAGCACCCAAACAGGTCGTTCAGAACCCGTACATGGCTAGACGAGTCCGGCGTAAACATGCAAGGGCTTACTAGCCGCATACCCCCGTACATGGGGCTCCGCGCATGTACAACAAGAGACAATAAAGCTCAATCTTACCCATTTTTTTAATTATACTTTGTTTATTTAATATAACATACATTTTACATACGATCTTTTCAACTAAGTTCCTCTCTTTTATAGATGAACACGTGCTACACCGTCGAGGATACGACTATACGGAGACCTAAGCGCTGGGCGTGCGGTGAGGACCCGTTCAAGGATTCTTTTAGATTAAGACCCTCGTAAACCTTTTCCTTGTCTCTTGTTGATACATCCCCGTTTCTTGGTATAACCGAGGAGGAGGCTGGCGTCTTGGCATGTGCCACGTCGAATTTTCAGCGTACCACAGACACGGGGCTTATTACCAAGGCGTTGTTCAGCCCGTTTTCATAAAGACCGAATACCTTAGGGAGTGTTGGCGTCATGATTTGGCCTAATATGCATCAGCTCGAATCATGTCTTTGGTCAAATGTTGGGTTTGCCCGGCTCCTGTGTTTTGCTGCCTTACGTTCCGCTCTATCGGCTAAAGCGGCACCGGAGAACTCTGCGATTGTGCCCGGTTCGGCCGAGACACCTCGATGAAAGCCGCTAATATCATGATATAGTGTGAGACTGTTCAACCACTCGATGACCGCGGAACCTTTAGGTTCCTCCACATAAATGAAGGGCGTTTCGGCCAGGCACACCTGCCGAATTCGAGTGGCCGGTGCCCCTAGGGCTATATAGTAGCCCCACTGTGAAACTCCTATGGCTAACTGAAAGTGATAAAGCATTATAGTCCGGTTCCCTAGTTAGTTGCGCTATCACCTCCTTAATAGGACCAAGGCGTTGGATCAAGTGTGAAAATCGCTTGCGAACACCCGCATTATATGCGTGGAGGCTGAAGACTGCCATCTTTCAGGTTATATACACATATACATTACGGCCTGCGGAGTATTTTAATTCTTGAAGGCACAAGTATAAAACCTTTTATATTCCTAGAAACATTGTTTTACAATAATACATGTTATTCGAACATAATATCCTTGAGCACTACGTCTCTATTAAGCAGGCGCCTGCAGAACTTCACGAAAATAGTGCTCGGCGGTACTGGCTCCCGTCCGAATCTTGGGATGCAACAGCGATGGCCTTCATCTCCGCCCGGTATGTCTTGACAGGGCAAGAGCCATCGCGCACCCTCTATCCTCTGACCTCTTCATTGCATTGATATGCGGCACCGCACCAGGACTGCTGCACCAAGCTAAAATAACTCTTGCTCGGGCCTTTCCGCCAGATGACTCGACATACTTCATGGCGAGTCCGGATAACCTATTCAGCTCCGTGCGAACAGCCGTCGGTTCATGGAAGTGGGCGCTCGGATTGTGGAAGCTGCGACCAAAAAGCTTTTCCACCGTGATCCTTTGATCTCGGAAGTGTTGACGCGCAGTCCGCACTTCCCTGAAGTCGAGATAAGTGTCCGCGCACTCCACGGCCGGTCAATGGAGCATATTTAGGATCCCGAACTTCATCCGCAGCATAAAGGGCTTTCCGGCCACGATATCTCCGGCTGGCGTAGCTCCTCCTTCATGGCTCTCATCGCGGAAGCGAGTATCCTTAGCCTCGGTAGTGCCTTCTCCGAGTCCTTCTATCCGCCGATCTTCTTTTCAAAAGCTTGCGGCTATCGGCAACATTCTTCAACTTCACAGCCATCTCGGCCATCTCCTTCTTGCTTGCGATGAGCAGCATGTTGACTTTTAGCCCTTGACCGCCTTTAAGGCAGCCGTCGCTTTTCTGGCCTGCTCCTTGGCTCGGGCAAGTTCGCTGAAAGGTTCTCCATGGCAGCGGCACCATCTTCATCAAGCACACATGTTGTAAGATCACGAGGCATCAAGCTCCTCTTACCGGTGTCTTGAATTACATACCTTGTGCCTCGTCAAGCCGCTTGTTGACAACGCGATGTCGGCGTCGCCCGTCAATTTGCGCTTTTGCTCGGCAAATCCATCGATCCGGCTAGCCACGGGACGCCGCCACCTACATAGGAAGGCGACATATTATACCTAGGATTATGATCATCCGGCGCGTCATTTTTGACACGCGAGTCTCGAGGGCTACTATCTACGAGGTGCATCTTATATATGCGGGCTGTCAAAAGGTACATCATTTGCGTACCTCAAAACTGTCGATAAACTCGGCGGCCTCGATCGACCCCTCTCCATGGATGAAATCCTTTCAATCACCGTGCCCATCAGCCACGGTGTTCTTCGAATAAGCCTTCGCCAAGCAGATCCTTGAGCTCCTCCGACCGTGCGGACGGTGCCGAACTCGTCCGATGGCCTTTTTGAAAGCTGGACACGGAGGGCTTTGAGGGAGCCATACGACTGCCTTCGGCCTGCGAGTTCAGAAAACCCTCCGTGGCGACACCTCGGGGTTGCCGCCTCGCCAAGTGATGCAGCGAGGGAGGCATTCGCTCTCCATCATCTCGGGCGAAGATCCCCGAAGATGAGCTCTCGCTGAAGGGCTTGAGATCCGAACTACAAGGTAAAATTTTGGTTATCTTCCTCGGAAATAGAACAGGGATGTCTCTCATTTTAAAACTCCCTCTCTACTTATGGCTCGGTGGAGGCTGATCCCCTTGGGGGCACAGTCGGCGAGGCATCCCCAGCGTGGGACCCTCGCGAAGATTTCTTCCCCTGCTTTGAGACCATGGTCTCCGGGTCTTGAGGCGGTCCTCTTCTTCCCGGGATAGAGAATTCTCGATTCCTCGTTTCTGATAACCTCCTTGGGAGGCGGTAGCTCCTCGTTCCCCCTTTGCCTTCTTCCAAAGCGCAACCTCCAACATCTGGTTAACAGGGATCGGCATGGTCTCGGGGGCTGGACACCTAATTAGCTTTGCTTTGCTATCCACTCTGTTTAAGGGCGGCTCTTTTAAAGGGCAATTTTATGATAAATATATGGATAGCATGTCACAGTCAGGGCTACTCACTTGAGTATCCGAGGCGATTGCAGCTCAGACCTGCGTCCTCGGTGAGTCGGACACATTGCTTGTGATCCGAAGAACAATTTGTACATCTCCATGGGCGTTTGCGCGTAAAATTGGAGGCTCGTGGTCCCTCGGATTAAACTCCACAGGCGGAGGCGGCGTTTGCGGGCAGGGTGCAGCGAATCAACATGACCTGCGTCACTCGACCAGATTGATGTCTCTTTCTAGGAGATCTCGAATGCGCTGCAACAAGGGCATGTCCTTGGGCGGCCCCAGTTAAACCCTTTATTGACCCATGAGGCTAGCTGTGGTGGGGACCCGGCGAAAGGCAGGTGGCGCCACCCACTTGGTGCCCCGGAGCTGTGATATAAAACCACTCTCGTTGCCATAAGCTGAACTCCTCTTGAAAAGAGCCCTCGGGCCATGGGCGTCGGCATTCTTGCTTATAGCACCTCCGCACTCAGCGTGCTGCCCCTCAATCATCTTGGCTCTACTTTGAAGGTCTTAAGCCACAATCCAGTGAGGAGTATCTGGAGGAAGGCTTCGCTACGACAATGAGCGATGAGATGTGGAGGATGGACTCGGAGCCAAGTCGTGAAATTCCAGCCCATAATAAAACAGAGCCCCCCTCACGAAGGGGTCCGTCGGAAGCCTAGCCCCGAAGAAAATGAGGCCTTGAACACCACGCCTCGCCATGCTTGGAGTGGGAATAACCTGCCATTGAGCAGGCAGCCTATCACGGATTTGCCGGTTAGATACCTAGCATCTCTTAGCTTTAACCGTCTTCTTCCGTAGAGGAAGGCATCCACCGCTTGAAGGTGGGCGGACATCATCGAAGGTCGGCGCTTGAATCTGGAGCTTTGGGTGTTGGAACTTCGGCGGAGGCGGATTCGATTGAGATTGAAAGAAAGGAGTAGAGCCTTGGTCTCTTTATAAAGGGTTGAATACCAGAGCCCTCCCAATGACCCGTTTGGGACTCGTCTTGATTGAGGAGACATGCCAGCAGCCGATTGAGATTACCCGCCCGTATTGATGATAATCCGGAATAAGGGACCACGATCTGCCTGACAAGGCGTGCCAAAGAACTGCCTCGCTAAGCGCGAGGTGGGACAGTAAAATGATTGAATAAAGGCTTGGCCGTGGTGTGGAATCGTTAGCAGATTGGATTTGTGTAAATATTATTCTCTCTACGGTGGTATGTGGAACTTATTTTGCGAGCGGACCTATCCTTGTCTTCAAAATCTTCTATGAAGTATTAGGAGGAACCCGCCTTGCAATGCGAAGACAATCTGCGCCGGACTAGTCGTCATTGAAGCCTGGTTAGGGGGCTCTTGAGGAATCTGGATTAGGGGTGTTAGGATAGCGGACTATAACCTTTAGCGGACTCTGGACTATGAAGATACAAGGCAAGACTTCGTCCGTGTCGGATGGGGCTTTCCTTGGCGTGGAAGGCAAGCTTGGCGTCTGAATATTAGATCTCCCCCATTGTAACCGACTCTGTGTAACCCTAGCCCTCTCCGGTGTCTATATAAACCTCTCTGATCTCGTGGGTTAAGCCTCTCTGATCTCGTGGTAGATCTACTCTTGTACTACCCATATCATCAATATTAATCAAGCAGGAGTAGGGTTTTACCTCCATCGAGAGGGCCGAACCTGGGTAAAAACATCGTGTCCCTTGTCTCCTGTTACCATCCGCCTAGGCACAGTTGGGACCCCCTACCGAGATCCGCGGTTTGACACCGACAAGGAGCTTTCCGTGTAAATAGTTTTATTTCTTTTCTTTTCTTTAGGGTCGCTAGGAGAAGACCATGATTAAATTGTTGAAGTGGCTCTTATATGCATTATTGTTGATTTAACCAAGAGCCCATATTGCCTTGTCTTCTCCTTTTTATTGAATGCTTTCATGATTCCGACTTCAATGCACTGCACTCTTATTATTATTCACATCGTTGATTGCAAGTGAAAACAATTATGATGATATATGATGGACTGGTGAGATGGGAAAAAGCTGGTATGGACTCGACCTCTCTGGTTGTAGTGCTTTGATGTCTACTACAACCTTCTTCTTGTAGGCGTTGTTGGGCCTCCAAGTGTAGAGGTTTGTAGGACAATAGCAAATTTCCCTCAAGTGGATGACCTAAGGTTTATCAATCCGTGGGAGGCATAGGATGAAGATGGTCTCTCTCAAGCAACCACTGCAACCAAATAACAAAGAGTCTCTTGTGTCCTAACACACCCAATACAATGGTAAATTGTATAGGTGCACTAGTTCAGCGAAGAGATGGTGATACAAGTGCAATATGGATGGTAGATATAAGTTTTTGTAATCTGAAAATATAAAAACAGCAAGGTAACTAATGATAAAAGTGAGTGTAAACGGTATTGCAATGCTAGGAAACAAGGCCTAGGGTTGATACTTCCACTAGTGCAAGTTCTCTTAACAATAATAACATAATTGGATCATAGAACTATCCCTCAACATGCAACAAAGAGTCACTCCAAAGACACTAATAGCGGAGAACAAGCGAGCAGATTATGGTAGAGTGCGAAACCACCTCAAAGTTATCCTTTACGATCGATCTATTCAAAGTCCGTAGTAAAATAACCGAAGCTATTCTTTCCGTTCGATCTATCATAGAGTGCATACTAGAATAACACCTTAAGACACAAATCAACCAAAACCTAATGTCACCTAGATACTCGATGTCACCTCAAGTATCAGTGGGTAAGATTATCGATATGCATCACACAATCTCATATTCATCTATTCAACCAACACAAAAGAACTTCAAAGAGTGCCCCAAAGTTTCTATCGGAGAGTCAAGGCGAGCGTGTCCAACCCCTATGCATAAGTTCACGAGGTCACGGAACCCATAAGTTGATCACCAAACATACATCAAGTGAATCGGCGTGAATATCCCATTGTCACCACAGATAAGCACGACAAGACATACATCAAGTGTTCTCAAATCCTTAAAGACTCAATCCGATAAGATAACTTCAAAGGAAAACTCAATCCATTACAAGAGAGTAGGGGAGAAACATCATAAGATCCAACTATAATAGCAAAGCTCGCGATACATCAAGATCGTATCACCTCAAGAACAGAGAGAGATCAAACACTTTTTAGCACCTTTAGGATCGACAAAATCTTTTGGTTGCATCATATACAACTCTTCTTTAAGAAATCCATTAAGGAATGCAGTTTTGACATCCATTTGCTGATTTCATAAAATACGGCAATTGCTAACATGATTCGGACAGACTTAAGCATCGCTCGGTGAAAATATCTCATCGTAGTCAACACTTTGAACTTGTCGAAAACCTTTCGCAACAAGTCGAGCTTTGTAGCGATAACATTACCATCAGCGTGAGTCTTCTTCTTGAAGACCCATTTATTCTCTATGGCTTGCCGATCATCGAACAAGTCAACCAAGAATCCATACTTTGTTCTCATACATGGATCCCATCTCAGATTTCATGGCCTCAGGGTCATTTTGCGGAATCTGGGCTCATCATCCTTCCTCATAGTTTGTAGGTTCGTCATGGTCTAGTAACATGACTTCTAGAACAGGATTATCATACCACTCACAGTGCGGGCGTGCTCTGGTTGACCCTCTGAGATTCGGTAGTAACTTGATCGAAGTTTGATGATCATTATCCTTAGCTTCCTCACTAGTTGGCGTAGGCATCACGGAGCGGTTTTGTGATGAGCTACTTTCAATTTTAGAGGAGGTACAAGTACCTTATAAAGTTCTACTTTCCTCCCTCAGTTCTTTGGAGAAACTCCTTCTCTAAGTATCCATTCTTAGCGACAAATATCTTGCCTTGGATCAGTGATAGAAGGTGCACCCAACAATTTCTTTTGGGTATCCTATGAAGCGCATTTCTCGATTTGGGTTCGAGCTTATCAGGCTGAAGCTTTTTCACATAAGCATCGCAACCCCAAACTTTAAGCGGCGAGTTAGGTTTCTTGCCAAACCATAGTTCATACGGTGTCGTCTCAACGGATTTAGATGGTGCCCTATTTAACATGAATGCAGCTGTCTCTAATGTATAACCCCAAAGCGATAGTGGTAAATCGGTAGAGACATCATACATGCATCATATCCAATAAAATGCAGTTCTGACGTTCGGACACACCATTACTGTTGTGGTGTTCGGTGGCGTGAGTTGTGAAACTATTCCACATTGTTTTAAATGAAGGCCAAATCGTAACTCAAATATTATCCTCCATAATCAGATCATAGAAACTTTATTTTCTCATTATGATGATTCTCACTTCACTCTTAAATTCTTTGAACTTTTCAAATGTTTTAACTTTGTTTCATTAAGTAGAATACCCATATATACTCAAATCATTTGTGAAGGGTCGCTAGGAAGAAGACCATGATTAAATTGTTGAGTGGCTCTTATATGCATTATTGTTGATTTAACCAAGAGCCCATATTGCCTTGTCTTCTCCTTTTTATTGAATGCTTTCATGATTCCGACTTCAATGCTGCACTCTTATTATTATTCACGTTCGTTAGAATTGTAGAAGTGAAAACAATTATGATGATATGATGGATGGTGAGATGGGAAAAGCTGGTATGGACTCGACCTCTCTGGTTGTAGTGCTTTGATGTCTACTACACAACCTTCTTCTTGTAGACGTTGTTGGGCCTCCAAGTGTAGAGGTTTGTAGGACAATAGCAAATTTCCCTCAAGTGGATGACCTAAGGTTTATCAATCCATGGGAGGCATAGGATGAAGATGGTCTCTCTCAAGCAACCACTGACCAAATAACAAAGAGTCTCTTGTGTCTAACACACCCAATACAATGGTAAATTGTATAGGTGCACTAGTTCAGCGAAGAGATGGTGATACAAGTGCAATATGGATGGTAGATATAAGTTTTTGTAATCTGAAAATATAAAAACAGCAAGGTAACTAATGATAAAAGTGAGTGTAAGCGGTATTGCAATGCTAGGAAACAAGGCCTAGGGTTGATACTTCCACTAGTGCAAGTTCTCTTAACAATAATAACATAATTGGATCATAGAACTATCCCTCAACATGCAACAAAAGAGTCACTCCAAAGACACTAATAGCGGAGAACAAGCGAGCAGTTATGGTAGAGTGCGAAACCACCTCAAAGTTATCCTTTCGATCGATCTATTCAAGTCGTAGTAAAATAACACGAAGCTATTCTTTCCGTTCGATCTATCATAGAGTGCATACTAGAATAACACCTTAAGACACAAATCAACCAAAACCTAATGTCACCTAGATACTCGATGTCACCTCAAGTATCAGTGGGTAAGATTATCGATATGCATCACACAATCTCATATTCATCTATTCAACCAACACAAAAGAACTTCAAAGAGTGCCCCAAAGTTTCTATCGGAGAGTCAAGGCGGCGCGTGTGCCAACCCCTATGCATAAGTTCACGAGGTCACGGAACCCATAGAGTTGATCACCAAAACATACATCAAGTGAATGGCGTGAATATCCCATTGTCACCACAGATAAGCACGACAAGACATACATCAAGTGTTCTCAAATCCTTAAAGACTCAATCCGATAAGATAACTTCAAAGGAAAACTCAATCCATTACAAGAGAGTAGGGGAGAAACATCATGAGATCCAACTATAATAGCAAAGCTCGCGATACATCAAGATCGTATCACCTCAAGAAGAGAGAGAGAGATCAAACACTTTTTAGCACCTTTAGGATCGACAAAATCTTTTGGTTGCATCATATACAACTCTTCTTTAAGAAATCCATTAAGGAATGCAGTTTTGACATCCATTTGCATGATTTCATAAAATCACGGCAATTGCTAACATGATTCGGACAGACTTAAGCATCGCTTCTGGTGAAAATATCTCATCGTAGTCAACACTTTGAACTTATGAAAACCTTTAGCAACAAGTCGAGCTTTGTGGCGATAACATTACCATCAACGTGAGTCTTCTTCTTGAAGACCCATTTATTCTCTATGGCTTGCCGATCATCGAACAAGTCAACCAAGAATCCATACTTTGTTCTCATACATGGATCCCATCTCAGATTTCATGGCCTCGGGTCATTTTGCGGAATCTGGGCTCATCATCGCTTCCTCATAGTTTGTAGGTTCGTCATGGTCTAGTAACATGACTTCAGAACAGGATTATCATACCACTCACAGTGCGGGCGTGCTCACTGGTTGACCCTACGAGATTCGGTAGTAACTTGATCCGAGTTTGATGATCATTATCCTTAGCTTCCTCACTAGTTGGCGTAGGCATCACGAGGCGGTTTTTCTGTGATGAGCTACTTTCAATTTTAGAGGAGGTACAAGTACCTTATAAAGTTCTACTTTCCTCCCTCGAGTTCTTTAGGAGAAACTCCTTCTCTAGAAAGTATCCATTCTTAGCGACAAATATCTTGCCTTGGATCTGTGATAGAAGGTGCACCCAACAATTTCTTTTGGGTATCCTATGAAGCGCATTTCTCGATTTGGGTTCGAGCTTATCGAGGCTGAAGCTTTTCACATAAGCCGCAACCCCAAACTTTAAGCGGCGAGTTAGGTTTCTTGCCAAACCATAGTTCATACGGTGTCGTCTCAGCGGTTTAGATGGTGCCCTATTTAACATGAATGCAGCTGTCTCTAATGTATAACCCCAAAGCGATAGTGGTAAATCGGTAAGAGACATCATACATCGCATCATATCCAATAAAAATGCAGATTCTGACGTTCGGACACACCATTACTGTTGTGGTGTTCGGTGGCGTGAGTTGTGAAACTATTCCACATTGTTTTTAAATGAAGGCCAAACTTCGTAACTCAAATATTATCCTCCATAATCAGATCATAGAAACTTTATTTTCTCATTATGATGATTCTCCACTTCACTCTTAAATTCTTTGAACTTTTCAAATGTTTTAGACTTGTTTCATTAAGTAGATATACCCATATATACTCAAATCATTTGTGAAGGTTAGAAAATAATGATACCCTCCATGAGTCTCAACACTCATCAGACCGCATACATCGGTACATATTATTTCCAATAAGTCGATGGCTCGGTCCATTGTTACGGAAACGGAGTCTTAGTCATCTTGCCCATGAGGCATGGATTACTTAAACATCAAATGATTCATAATCAAGTGATTCAAAAGTCCATCCATGGAGTTTCTTCATCGCTTTACACTAATATGACCTAAGCGGCGATTACCACAAATATGTTACACTATCATTATCAACTTTGCATCTTTTGGCATCAATATTATGAATATGTGTATCACCATGATCAAGATTCAACAAAAATAGACCACTTTTCAAGGGTTCATGACCATAAAAGATATTACTCATATAAATAGAACAACCATTATTCTCTGATTTAAATGAGTAACCGTCTCGCATCAAACAAGATCCAGATATAATGTTCATGCTCAGCGCTGGCACCAAATAACAATTATTCAGGTCTAAAACTAATCCAGAAGGTTGATGTAGAGGTAGCGTGCGGCGATCACATCGACCTTGGAACCATTCTGGCAGCATCGTCACCTCGTCCTTAGCCAATTTTCATTTAATCCGTAGCCCCTATTTTGAGTTGCAAATATGAGCAATAGAACCAGTATCAAATACCCAGGAACTACTACGAGAATTAGTAAGGTACACATCAATAACTTGTATATCAAATATACCTTTGTTCACTTTGCCATCCTTCTTATCCGCCAAATACTTGGGGCAGTTCCGCTTCCAGTGACCAGTCCCTTTGTAGTAGAAGCACTCGGTTTAGAGCTTGGGTCCAGACTTGGGCTACTTCCCGGGTGTGACAACTTGCTTGCCATTCTTCTTGAAGTTCCCCTTCTTTCCCTTGCCCTTTTCTTGAAACTAGTGGTCTTGTTAACCATCAACACTTGATGCTCTTTCTTAATTTCTACCTCAACTTTGAGCATAGCGAAGAGCTCGAATTGTCTTATCGATCCCTTGCATATTATAGTTCATCATGAAGCCATTGTAGCTTGGTGGGAGTGATTGAAGAACTCTGTCAATAACACTATCATCTGGAAGATTAAGTCCCAGCTGAGTCAAGTGGTTATGATACCCAGACATTCCGAGTATGTGTTCACTGACAGAATTGTTCTCCTCCATCTTGCAGTTATAGAACTTGTTGGAGACTTCATATCTCTCAACTCGGGCATTTTCTTCAAATATTAACTTCAACTCCTGGAACATCTCATATGGTCCATGACGTTCAAAACGTCTTTGAAGTCCCGATTCTAAGCCATAGAGCATGGCACACTGAACTATAGAGTAGTCATCAGACCACGTCTTCCAGATGTCCAAAGCGTCTACATTAGCGGGAGGGGGCTTGTCACCTAGCGGTGCATCAAATACATAATTCTTCTATGCATGAATGAGGATAATCCTCAAGTTACAGACCCAGTCCGTGTAGTTTCTACCATCATCTTTCAACTTAGCTTTCTCTAGGAACGCATTAAAATTCAAGGGAACGGTAGCACGGTCCAATCTACAACATAGATATGCCAAAAAATATTAGGACTAAGTTCATGATAAATAAGTTCAATTAATCATATTGCCAAGAACCCCCACTTAGATAGACATCCCTCTAGTCTAAATGATCCGTGATCCATATAAACTAAACCATGTACGATCATCACATTGAGATGGCGTAGTTTTCAATGGTGAACATCTCTATGTTGATCATATCGACTATATGATTCACGTTAGACCTTGCGGTCTCCAGTGTTCGAGGCCATATACATACATGCTAGGCTCGTCAAGTTCAACGAGTATTGCGTCGGCGTTCAGGGCAGGGGTCCCAGGACTTGCACTGCCGCTGCTGCGGCGTGGCTCAAAGAGGCCAGGACAGCCCATCTTCATCAGCAAGCTCAAGACCCTCGCGATGAGGCCAAGCCTCATGGTGCGAGACGATGAGAGCTTCCTCGAGCCGCGGCCTCGTCAGGTGGCTCATGAGGCGGAGAGTTCAAGGCGAGGTACCTCGTGAGGTGCCCATAGCATAGCTCCATGACGACCAAGGCGCTAGCCCGCATGATGTCCTCCTTTCCTCTTTGGTGCAAAGGGAGCAAGCGCGGCGACGAGACATCAACAAAGGCATCCATTTGGTTGCAACAAGACCAAGACCAGCCCCAGCAGTGGAAGGAGTCATCATGGAGCCCAAGCGAGGCGTCATCACAGGAGCCTTTGGCGGCGAGGACCAACTTTAGTCGAGGATAAGTGTACCCGTTGTTCCCCTTCAAAATGGCCATTGTTGGCGCCCTCACCTGCTCAATATTTGGGAAGAGGCCGGGGCCTTCGCCTATAAATAGGAGTAGCCACCCACAGGGTAGAGAATCCGCCCGGGATGAGACGGAATCCTCATCAAGAAACCAGTAGCTAGAACAGCTGAGCGCCACCTAGCAGTTCATCACACCCTTGAAACAGACCCTCATGAGGCTGTTCTTCCTTGTCTTGTTCTTCATCAGCCCAAGAGGCAATCCACCACACCACACACTAGAGTGGGTATTACACCTGGCAGTGGCCAGAACTAGTATAAATCTTGTGTCTCTTGTCTTTTTACATTTTAGTAGTTTAGGTCCCGGCATTGGCCGAGTGCGAGGCGGTGGAAGGTTGGATATCCCGCGCACCTTTGTTGACCCCGAACCTCAAAGTCTGCGGAACCGAAATCCAACATTTGGCGCGCCCGGTAAAGTCTTTGGAATCTACTGCTTTAAATGCGCCTCGTTCTTCGACCACGCAACGCATGTCGGCGCCCGTCGAGCAGCAGCAGTGGCCGGCCGAGCCGCCCTCGCCTCCCCCATCGCCCAGGACGGTTCCGTCGGCGGCGCCCTCGTCGTTCCCGTCACACCGCCATCAACGCCGCCACCGGCCCGGCGAAACGAGCAGCAAACATCGTCGAGCACCCGTCCATGAGGCGGGGCGGCCCTTGCCGCCGCGCCCGCTCACCCCGCTGGTTCTTAAATCACGTCGCCCATGTCTCGCCGACCCAGGCTGCACTCATCGCGGCTAACGAGCTCTTGCGCTTCGCCCGTCGGCAGCGTCTCGAAGAATAAGCTCGACGAGTCGCCCGAGCTGGTCCGTCTGCGAGGCGCCCAGCGTCGTCCGTCTGTTTGCCGCACCGCCCCTTGTGGACGATAAACTCGGCGCCTCGGCCTCCTCCTCAAGCGCCCCAGCCAGTAGCGGTCCACAAGCGGAACCCGTTCAAGCGAGGCGAAGGCCAGCGGAGTAAGCTGTCAAGTTCCTCGCCCTGAAGCTGCCGGCGCTCCCGCTCTAATACGTCAAGACCTGCGCTGCCCCGGCCCGCGGCGCGAGGAGGCCCTCAAGACCAAGCTCTGCGCGTCAAGGGCCCCAGCAGCCATGGCGGGCTGCAGCGCCTTCACCTCCGAGCTGCAGCATCCGTGGCCCGCCAAGTTCAAGCCGGACCTGCCTCCCGCTTCTGACGGCTGGTGACCCTCTGGAGTTCCTCCGGCTCTATCTCGCTGGGCATCGAGGCTGCCAGCGGGGATAAAAAGGTCATGGTGGTTTCCCATAGCGCTCAGGGCCAGACCACTTTGGCTCTGAATCGGCCGAGCCACGATCTCTTCTGGGCGAGATCATTACCCGCTTCATCGCCAACTTCCGAGGTACTGCGACCGGCCACCCGTCGTGGCGACATCACGCCAAATCAGCAGCAGCCAAGGAAACCCTGCAAAAGTACATCGGCCTTCAACAGCAGCGCCTCAAGATCCCGGGGTAGCGGAGGAGGCCATCATCTACTGCCTTCTCCGGCGGCGTCTTGACGTCAGAGATGAAGGAGGAAATTTGGTGATGCATGAAGATCATGCACCTCCTTGGGCTGTTCAACTTGGCGACCAAGTGCGCCCGAGGAGCTGAGGAGGCGCCTCTCCTATCACGCCCAAGATGCGACCCTATCCAAAAAGAACTCGAAGGTCCCACCAAGATAAAGCGCATCTTGAAAGCGCTTTTACAAGGTGGATATCATTACATCAACATTACATAATAGATGGGGATACATACATAAGGCACAAATGCCACAAGAATACATCAACATCATATACAAGAGATCAACATCCGACTACGGATGAAACATAAACGAAACTCAAGCGACATCCACCACCTAGCCGGGCTGCCGGCACAGGAACCTATCCCTGATCGAAGAAGCGGAAGAAGAACTCCAAAACAAGCCAACATCGCTCTCGCGTCATGATCAGCAAAACTGTACACAACTGGTGGTGGTGTAGTAATCTGAGCCCACGAGGACTCAACAATCCCATTACCATGGGTATCAAGACTAGCAAAGCTTAATGGGAAAGGAAGAGGTAAAGTGGTGAGGTTGCAGCGACTAAGCATATATGGTGGCTAACCAGCATCAAATAAGAGCGAGAAGAGAAACAAAGCGGAGCAGTCGTCAACTAGTAATGATCAAGAAGTGATCCTGAACTCCTACTTACCTCAGACATAACCCAAGAACCGTGTTCTCCTCTCGATCAACCCGAAAAGAGACACTCCACGATTCACGCACATGGTTGGTGTATTTTAGAAGAGTTTGCTTCAAGTTTACTACAACGGATATTAACAAATTCCATCGCCACATAACAGCAGGCACGGCTCTGAAAATTTATACCCTGCAGGGGTGTCCCAACAGCCCATGATAAGCTCTCGCGATCAGCGAAGGATATTCCTTCTCCCGGGAAGACCGATCAGTCTCGGAATCCCGGCTACAAGACATTCGGCAGCAATAAAACAAGACCAGCAAAGCCGCCCGATCTGTGAAACAATCCCGATAGGAGCTGCATATCTCGTTCTCGAGGCAACACGGATGAGACATCCTCTGAGTAAAACCAAACCTCGAGTTTCCCCAAGGGGGCCCTTGATCTACTCGGTTGGACCAACACTTAGACAAGCATTGGCCGGGGGGGCTAAATAAAGATGACCCTTGGGTTAATTACTCCCAAAGGGAAATGTAGGTGGTGGTGAGGCAAATGGTAAAACCAATGTTGGGCCTTCTTTGGAGAGTCTTATTCAAAGCGAACTATCAAGGGGTCCCATAAATCACCCGACCGCGTTAGGGCGCAAAATCAGGAACATAATACCGATATGGCGGAAACTAGAGGCGGCAAGAGTGGAACAAAACACGGGGCATAGGCGAGCCTTCCACCCTTTACCAAGTATATAGATGCATTAATTAAATAAGATATATTGTGATATCCCAACAAGTAAACATGTTCCAACAAGGAACAACATCTCCATGTTCAACAAAGAACAAACTTCATCTTCACTGCAACTAACAACGCTATAAGAGGGCTGAGCAAGCGGTAACATAGCCAAACAATAGTTTTCTAGGAAGGGTGCAAAGGTTAGAGGGTTCATGGCAATTTGGGATGGCTTGATAAACAGGTAATAGGTAGCGCTTGCATAGCGATGAAACGAAGCAACTAGCATAGCAATGATAGTAGTGAGATCCAAGGTGGCGGTCATCTTGCCTGAAATCCGCAAGGAAGAAGAGCGAGTCCATGAAGAAGGCGAGCGGATGAAGCCGAACCAAGCGTGAGCGAGCGAATCCTCACGATCATAGCGAAAGCGAGGAACTAACAAGAAAAAGCACACAACATAGTAAACACACCACACATAGACAAGACATGATGCACAACAAGCATGATGCATGACGAGGCTACACATGGCAAGAGATGATGCAAACAAGAGCAACACATCAAAGCAAGTTTAAATGAGGCCGGGAACAACATATAACAATTCGGTAAGTCCTCATATGCAAATTTCGAAATTGGTCCAGATCTGAATAAACCTTATGTTCAAGTTGTTAAACAGCAATTTAAGATGCACCACGATGATCTACACGAAATTCTAGTCAAGTTACATATAAAGTTCATTAGATTGAAGACTCGGCCTAGAAGATATGAGCAAAACAAGTTAAGCATGGCATTGATGCAAAATGCATACAAACATCAAGCAAACACCTCAAAACAAGGATGCAACATGATAATATGAAACTACATGCAAAATCAAGCAAGTTTCATATAGAGCACACTCAAAAGCAGACAGCGGTTCAACACATACACACTATACAAGACATGACAACAATCATCCCCAAACAACAAGTAGGCATATTGCAAGCATCAAAACAACATGCTACAGAATCTCAACATGATAAAAAATGCATGGGCATGATGTACAGGTAAAGCATGACAAAACATGAACACTGAGCTATCTCCAGAAATCACTAGAACATGCTCAAAATGACATGGCAAGATTGCAAATAATAACGATTTAGGACTTTAGTAGAAATAACATCAGGTTGCAATGTTTAGAGCTATCAAACAACATGCTACAGGAACTTATCATGGCAAAAAAGGCATGGCATGATACTACTAAATACATAGAACAAAGTCCCTTCTGACCATGAGCCAAAAGGATCAGAAAATACAGATTGCACCCATGTGAACATAGCAAAAACATAAACAGATTCAGACTTAGTGCAAAAGCTGGAGCATGGCATAAGCAGATAACAAGTAGGCATGTTGGTGAGCTTGAACCACTCACCACAGAGCAATACATGGCATGGCAATGCAACTCACAGTAAGAAGACATGGCATAGAAGCTATACATGGCAAGAACAACATCATAGCATGCAAGGATCAACTACAACAACCTTGGCAAAATTGAATAACATGTAAACAATCTGCGAGGAAACATTTTATAGCAAAAGTAGAGGCTCGATTGACTCAAGCTAGACCACTCCATAATTGCAAACAAGGGTATGGATGGATAGAGCATAACCATATGTTCAAAACATCCTTACTTAAGTATCTCAAAATAACCATGGATCTCTACATAGCATCAAGTAAACATGGCAAAAAATATCTGACCAAAGCAGAAATGAAATCAGCAACATCATGAAGCCTAGTTTCCATGCTTGCTAATCACCACAGAGATCAAAAAATACATGGAATACACCCTGTAAAGATGGCATGGCATATTACAAAACACATGTATGACTCAAGATCATAGGGTGCACCATCAATCATGGCAAAAATGACAAAAGTGCATGTTCTAATAAGAATCAGAAACAAACATCACATAGCCCTCTTCTAACAGCATTTCGGGCATCAAGATGAGCTCAAATGTAAATGATGCAATGAGATGAAATGATGTACTCGTCCGGGGCGAACAATTTGACATATTACACGCATGAAGCGGAGCAATATGCATGAAGTTATGGCATGATGAATATGGCATGATAATTACAAAAGCTGGGGACTTAGTGGGAAGCGGGTCAACCTCGGATTACCGCAGTTTGGCGGCGGAAAACTTCGCCGGAGGCAGACAGGGGAAGGCGCCGGGGTAGCCGGAGATGGCGGATCAGGCGCTCCTCACGGATCCAGTCGGAGGCGAGGAGGCAGGCTGACGGGCGGCGTGGCCGGGCGTCTTGTGGCGTGCGGCACCGGCGGCGGCGGAAGCTCCGGCGGCAGCCTCAGCGTGAAGTGGTGAACATGGCGAAGCGGAGGAGGCTCCTTGGCCCAGCCAGTCGAGGCAGCGAGCCCAGCGGCCAGGCGCCAGGCGAAGCAGGGTGGCTGAGCGGTAGCCTTCGCCAGCCTGAGCGGCCCTTCGGGCCAGCGGCAGTCTTGAGGCCAGCTGCAGTGATGCAGGCTGAGGCGGACGAAGCCGTGGAGCCCAGGCTGGTGAGCCTTGTGCATGGCAGGGAAGGAAGAAGCTTCGGGGCGGAGGTGGCGCTGCGTGAATAGCTTGCGGCGTGAGTTTCGTCCGGCGGACAGACGTCCGGTAGAGGTGGAAGAAGGCTGGGGTTTGGACCCGAATTTGGAGGAAGGCATATATATAGTTTAGGGAGCTAGGAGAGTCAAATAAGGTCGGTTTTGCCCACGATCGTGATCGAACGACCGAGAAACATGGAGGGAGTTAGGTGGGTTTTAGGCCACTTTGAAAGGGTGTTGGGCTGCACACAAAGAGGACTTGCGGTTACCGGTTAACCGTTGGAGTATCAAACGACCTCAAATGGCCGAAACTTGACCAGGCGGTCTACGGTGGTATACCAAGGCAGCAGCAAACCTTGAGTCCATTCGAGCGTTTAATACCCACACGAAAAAAAGGCAAAAGGCGCGGGGGACATAGGAGTGCGGATTGCAAAAGCAGACAGCGGGAAAATGCTCGGATGCATAGAGGCGAACACATATGCAAAATGAAATGCACATGATGACATGATATGAAATGCAGATGATGACATGGCAAAGTGCAACCGCAAAACAAATGACATAGCAGCGATGGCGAATAAGCAGCAGACACTGCGCGCATCAAATCCGAGGCGTTACATCTCCCTCCTCAGCTGCCTGCGCGGATCGAAGAAAAAAGAAGTCCAAGGCCAAGGGCGTGAAGCGCAAAGGGCTGCCGTGCTTTCATGCCGAACTAGACACCAAGCGGGCGAAGATCAGCAAAGGAGTCCTCAAGGCTGCCCGGTGCTGCGTGTACCACGACCTCCACACCACAACACCAATGAATGCAAAAGAGCTCCGGGCGTCAGCGAAGGAAGGTCGGCGGGCCCGGCGCAGCTGACCGAGAGCTACGGACGAGAGGAGAAGCAATGCAAGGCATTTGGGAAGACCGCGGCCAGCGCCATGAGGTGGCGCGACCAACCTCGCGAGGACCGTTAGCAAGACCCGCCTCGCGAGGAGGTGGAGGGATCAACCTCGCGAGGATCGCTGCTGAGGGCATGAGCCTCCCTCCATGCCGCGCCGCCAAGAGAAGTGAAGACCGTCGTCGGGGAGAGGGGCTAGGGGCTTCCGAGAAGCGCGTCGATCGCCTGCATCTGGGCGGAGCTCAAGCCCACCTCTCGGCGCATCTTCAAGCGATTCGCCCTTGAAGTGAATGCGATCCTCCCCAAGCTCGAGGCCACGCGCCTTCTCGAGTGGTGGCGTGCGCCATCACGTTCAACTCGGCGGATCAGCTCAAGTCTTGCCCAGCACAGCGGAGTTCTCCGATGCTTTGTTCCCCAATAAATCGACAGCGTGCTGGTCACCAGACCCTCGCCGATGGCGGTGCAGGGCTCAGCGTCACATCGTGGAGACATTCAACAATCTTCAAGTGCCTTATTGACGATAACCAAGCCTTTCTGGAGTCGCAAGCGGCTCCACGGTCCCGATCGGGCAGGTCGCCTTCTGTCAACCGGGCTCGCGACAACTTCCACACCGAGCTCGCCGACTTGGCGTCGCCCACATTAAGCTTGCCGTACCTGCGCCATCCTCGGGTACCCGCGTTGGCCAAATCCATAGCTGTAACCACCATGGCTACGCGTCCTCAAGATGCCGAAGCGGCGGGGTCATCACGGTGCCACTGTGAAGAGAGAGGCAGCGATGTGCTCCTGGAGGCGAGCCTTCGAGCCGCATCACTGAGAAGACCAGACCACGGCGGGGAGGCCTCGAGGCGCACCCAAGAAAGAAGAAGACATCGGCCGGCCGGCTCCTCAAGAGAACAGGCCCCTCGGGGGAACCCGCACCCGGGCCGGAGAGCCTCCTTCCATCGCATAAGGGAGCGTGCCCAGCGCCCTCCTCGAGGCGGGGCTCGGGGCTCTCCACGGAGGCCACCGACCTCGCCGAGTCACGAGGATGCGTTTGGGCACCACGTGGGCGTGTTTGAAGCACGTTTCCATGGCGAGGAGCAAGCAAGGAGGCGAGCCCTCGGGTTTCGTCGGCAAGGCCATTAAAGACTACGAGTCAAGGATCATGAGGGCAGCCGCCGCGCTGCCTTGCTGTGTCCCCCATCCGGCGGCGAGATGGTGGGCTGCGTCTGCATCGACATACCAGGGCTCAAGCCGAGGCAGCGTCTCAAGCGCCTCGGCCCTCGCGAGTGGGGCGTTGCGAGGTCCGCCCTCTGACTACGTGCACATGCCTTATGGCACTGCCGTCTGGTGCTGCAGCGGCTCATGAGGGACATCCGGGAGGCTCAAGAGGCGGCGTTCCGCAGCCTGGCGGAGATGGAGATGGTCCGCGAGGAGCCACCGGCGCCTCCGGGAGCCTCCAGAGGCCCCAATATGCAGGGGCTCGTGAGGATCGACTCCCGCAGCCCACAGTCTGCTACACCAACACCCCTCGTCCCCAACATCACCGGTGACATCTTTAAGTTTCGTTTTAAAGTTGGGGCGCCTTGAGGGCGCATTATTCCCGAGCAGCGTGGGTCCGTCCTGCGGCATGTATCCCTTTTATTTCATGTCATTAGCTTATCTGTTGGCGCGCCCTCGGGCTGCATCATCCCCAAGCCGCTCGGGCTAGTCCCGTGACATGTATCCTTCCTACTTTTTCCTTAGGATTATTCTCTCTCCACCATACTTGTTATTTGGTGCCTTTTCACAGGTGGCGGAATCTTGCGTTAAAGGGGGGTGCACGAGCATGTGACTTAGGGCTCCTACCGGCTCTCCGGCCCTCACCCTCTGGTCTTGTCCATGGCATCACAACCTGGCTTGCCGTGGCTGAACCAGCCCGAGGCGGGACCGAGGGCGTAGAGTTTTCGATCATCGACCCAACTTAGCAGCGTTAAAGGGGGTGCTGAGCATCGCGACTCAGGGCTCCTACCGGCTCTCGACCCTCACCCTCTGGTCTTGTCCATGGCATGTGACACAGCTTGCCGGTGACAGTGAGACCAGCCAGAGCCAGGACCGAGGGGCGTAAGTTGCTCCATCGACCTAGCTTGCGTTAAAGGGGTGCACAGGCATCGTGACTCAGGGCTCCTACCGGCTCTCGGACCTCACCCTGGTCTTGTCCATGGCATGTGACACAGCTTGCAGTGACAATTTGAGACCAGCTCGAGCCAGGACCGAGGCGTGGAAACACCGACATCTGGCCAAATTTGCAGGAACACACTCACGGTGAGGCCGAGGCCAGGGCGCAGCCCGCCTTGAGGTGGGGCCCGTGAGTCCATGTGTGCTGGCTCACGGGTGCCCCAGCACACCTCGTGAGGCCTCTCGCGCCTCTCCCAAGCAACTAATGGTAGGACTAACGATCGCCACAGTGAGCTCTTGTTCCTTTGTGGTGAACCTGCAGGGTCCCTCCAAGGACGCGAGCGACCTGTGCAATCTCTCGCCCGGGCAAGGCACGGACCTGGCCGCATCAGGAAGCATTGTCGACCCTCGAGATAAGTCACCCTCCCGGACACACTAGTTATCAAAAGGCCATCCCCACACTCAATGCAACCCCGTGTTAGCAGGTCACTCTCCTTTCTCACCGAATGATGGCTGCTTGGCGCCAGGGGGACCAGCTGAGCATCGCGACTCGGAGGCTCTTACTGGGACCTCGGGCCGCTCACCTCCTGGCCTTGACCACGGCATCAGCGACACAGCATACCAATGACAGGTGAAGCCGCCTTGGGGCCAGGACACATCGGTATGAGCACCAAGCCATCACGAGGTCGAAAGGAAGAAACTAAGCTAAGGCGGAATAAGCATCTGGCGTTGCTTCACAATAAGGATCATATTGACAAGCGAAGCTACAAGCACCTTACAAGCCCCCACATTCTTGGCTCCTCGCGGGAACAAAGGCGAATCCTAAGGAGCCCTATCTACGAGGGGACCACATGGCGGGCGCCATCATCAGCGATGGGCCACCGGTCCGAGCCAACCCATCGGATCGAGGCGGCGATGACGCAAACCCGCCCTTTCTCGGGGAATGGCGGCGCGAGCTCGGGGCTAAATGTTGTCGTCGCTCGTCTCGGCATCATGAAAAGCTCGGTACGTCGCTGGATCCTCCGGCGCATTAAATGCGCTGAGGAGCTGTCGAGAGTGGTGGTGCGGCCTCTGTCTCCTGCAGCGGGACCTCGACCACCTCTCCGGGGCAGCACTCAGCCGGCGACCCTCAGCGTCGAAGACCTTGAAGGACACCACCGAAGCACCATCATACTCCAGGTGGATCGTGAGGCGCCCCTCGTCCTGCGAGACCAGGCGACCTCTTCCCGGCCTCGAGTTATGAGGCCTACGCCCGGGCAGCTTCATGACCTCTGCCCGATCAGCAGTGCGGATCCGGTGTCTGCAGCGAGTCGAGGGTTCCCCACGCGGGCGGCGGAGCGAAAAAAGGAAGACGAATCCAAGACTTAGGGCGTGGCGGCGCAAGCCGCGAACTCCGGCGAGGCCTCGGCGTGGACTCGGGGAAGCGCACACCGCCGTGACCCGGCCGGCGGCGTCGGCAGCGCCGCCCGTGGCGCCCGGCGTCGCCTCGCCGAGCCACCAATTTGCGCCTACAAGGAAGAGGAAACCGGGTGGCGGCCGCCGCGCACGAGGCATGGGCGCCTCTGGCGCAGCGCTCTTGCCACGACACGGAAGGCAAGCCGCTTCTTGGGGGCAGGTCGGGATCCTCTTGAGGCCTTTCCCTTCTCTTCCGTGGAGAACCGGCGGATCGAACCATAGCAGCCAGGCGAAGCGAGGAGGAGGAGCGGGAGGATAGGCGGAAGGCGTAGCGCCGTTCGTACTATAGCGATGAAGGCCAACCGCCGACCTCCACGATCACGGTAATCGCTGACCAACTCACGCATGCACGGGGACTTGTGAATCCGGGTGGTTACCAAGGCATCATGGGAAGCGATGCGCCTGCGTCAATCAACCACCACGCGGCGCCCAAGGCATGGGCTGTTAGGTCCCGACGCCGCACTTGCCCTTCGCCTCTCTTGCTCGGCCAAGTTGAGCGCGCCATGGGCGGGGAGCTCTGTCGGCGTTACGGAATGGGGTCCCAGGACTTGCACTGCGGCTTCTGCGGCGTGGCTCAAGGAGGCCAGGACAGCCCATCTTCATCAGCAAGCTCAAGACCCTCGCGAGGGCCAAGCCTCATGAGTGAGACGACGAGCTTCCTCGAGCCTGCCTCGTCAGGCTGGCTCATGAGGAGGCGGAGAGAGTTCAAGGCAGGGTACCTCGCGAGGTGCCCATGGCATAACTCATGGCGACCAAGAGCGCCAGCCAGCTTGGTGATCCTCCTTTCCTCTTTGGTGCAAAGGGAACAAGCCTTGCGAAACATCAAACAAAGGCATCCATTTAGGTTGCAACAAGACCAAGACCAGCCCCAGCGGTGGAAGGAGTCATCGTGGAGCCCAAGCGAGCGTCATCACGAGCCTTTGGCGGAGGACCAACTTTAGTCGGGATAAGTGTACCCGTTGTTCCCCTTCAAAATGGCCAATTGTTGGCGCCCTTCCCGCTCAATATTTGGGAAGAGGCCGAGGGCCGCCTATAAATAGGGTAGCCACCCACGAGGGTAGAGGATCCGCCCAGGGATGAGACGGAATCCTCATCAAAACCGATAGCTAGAGCAACTGAGCGCCACCTAGCAGTTCATCACACCGCTTGAGGAGCAGACCCTCGCGAGGCTGTTCTTCCTTACTATTCTTCATCAGCCCAAGAGGCAATCCACCACACCACACACTAGAGTAGGGTATTACACCACAGCTGGCCCGAACTAGTATTAATCTTGTGTCTCTTGTGCTTTATTACATTTGGTAGTTTAGGTACCAGCGATTGGCAGTGCGAGGCGGTGGAAGGTTGGATCTCCACGCGCTTGATGTGTTGAACCTCAAAGAGTGCGGAACCCAAAATTGACATATTCCACATGTGCAAAACTGTCTTGCACCGTTGTATGTGAGCGTAGAGCTTATCACACCCAATCATCCCGTGGTGTCTCGGCACGACAGTCAGTATACATGTAGGTGCATACTCAGGGAGAACACTTATACCTTGAAATTTTTAGTGAAGGATCATCTTATAATGCTACCGTCGTACTAAGCAAAATAAGATGCATAAAAGACAAAAATTACATTCAATCAAAATATGTGACATGATATGGCCATCATCATCATCTTGTGCCTTTGATCTCCATCTCCAAAGCACGTCATGATTTCCATCTTCACCCGACTTGACACCTTGATCTCCATCATTAGCGTCGTTGTCGTCTACGCCAACTATTGCTTCTACAACTATCGATGTAGCATAGTGATAAAGTAAAAGCAATTACATGGTGATTGCATTTCATACAATAAGCGACAACCATAAGGCTCATGGCGATTGCGATAACTTTACAAAACATGATCATCTCATACAACAACGTTATATCATATAAAGTCTTGACCATATCACATCACAACATGCCTGCAAAAACAAGTTAGATGTCCTCTACTTTATTGTTGCAAGTTTTACGTGGCTGCTATGGGCTTCTAGTAAGAACCGTTCTTACCTCGCATCAAAACCACAGCGGTGTTTTGTCAAGTTGTTTGTTTTAACCTTCAACAAGGACCAGCCGCGTTCAAATTCTATTCAACTAAAGTTGAAAAATAGACACCATGACCACCTTTATGGGAACTAGTTGCTGTTGGGAACATAGTAATTTCAAAAAATTTCCTCGCACTGCAAGATCATGGTGATGCATAGCAGCGAGAGGGAGAGTGTTGTCCACGTACCCTCGTGAAGCCGAAAGCGAGCGTTAGCACAACACAGTTGATGTGGTTATGCGTCTTCACGATCCGACCGATCAAGTACCGAGCGTCGACACCTCCGAGTTCAGCACATGTTCAACCCAATGGCGTCCCTCGAACTCCGATCTAGCCGAGTGTTGAGGAAGTTTAAATCGACCTGACAGCGTGGTGACAATGTTGATGTTCTCACCAAGCGCGAGGATTAGCCTAAGCACCGCTCTGATGTTGTCGAGGTGGACTATGGTGGAGGGCACGCACCGCAAGCTAAAAGATCAAGCAGATCAATTGTTGTGTCTCAAGGGTGCCCCCCTCCCGTATATATAAAAGTGGAGGAGGGAGGGCCGGCCTCTCTATGGCGCGCCCTTGAGAGTCCTACTCCCAGGAGTAAATTCCCCCTTCAAGTATTAGGAGTAGGAGTCGAGGAAAGGGAAGAGAAGAGAAGGAAGGAGGCGCAGCCCTCATAGTCAGTCGGACTAGGCCTAGGGGGGCGCAACCTCTCCTCTCACTTTCCCCTAAAGCCCAATAAGGCCCATATACTCCCCGGCGAATTCCCATACCTCTCCGGTACTCGGAAAAATACCCGAAACACTCGGAACCTTTCCGATGTCCGAATATAGTCGTCCAATATATCAATCTTTACATCTCGACCATTTCGAGACTCCTCGTCATGTCCCCGATCTCATCTAGGACTCCGAACTACCTGCAGTACATCAAAACACATAAACTCATAATATAACCGTCATCGAACTTTAAGCGTGCGGACCCTACGGGTTCGAGAACCATGTAGACATGGCCGAGACCGTCTCCAGTCGATAACCAATAGCGGAACCTGGATGCTCATATTGGCTCCCACATATTCTCTGAAGATCTTTATCGGTCGAACCGCATAACAACATACATTGTTCCCTTTGTCGCCGGTATGTTACTTGCCCAAGATTCGATCGTCGGTATCTCAATACCTAGTTCAATCTCATTCCGGCAAGTCTCTTTACTCATTCCGTAATACATCATCCATAACTAACTCATTAGTTGCAATGCTTCTGAGCTTAGAGTGATCGCATTACCGAGTGGGCCGAGATACCTCTCCAGGCAATCGGAGTGACAAATCCTAATCTCGAAATCGCCAACCCAACAAGTACCTTCGGAGACACCTGTAGAGCACCTTTATAATCACCCGATTCGTTGTGACGTTTGGTAGCACACAAAGTGTTCCTCCTGTAAGAGGAGTTGCATAATCTCATAGTCATAGGAACATGTATAAGTCATGAAGAAAGCAATAGCAACAAACTAAACGATCAAGTGCTAAGCTAACGGAATGGGTCAAGTCAATCACATCATTCTCCTAATGATGTGATCCCGTTAATCAAATGACAACTCATGTCTATTGTTAGGAAACATAACCATCTTTGATCAACGAGCTAGTCAAGTAGAGGCATACTAGTGACACTCTGTTTGTCTATGTATTCACA
The DNA here is from genome assembly GCA_021605205.1 of Aegilops longissima. Lineage (NCBI taxonomy): Eukaryota > Viridiplantae > Streptophyta > Magnoliopsida > Poales > Poaceae > Aegilops > Aegilops longissima. Next base: position 26,337 of record JAHIAM010003139.1, read on the forward strand.
CATGTATTACGTTTCCGGTTAATACAATTCTAGCATGAATAATAAACATTTATCAGGATATAAGGAAATAAATAATAACTTTATTATTGCCTCTAGGCCATATTTCCTTCAGTCTCCCACTTGCATTAGAGTCAATAATCTAGTTCACATCGCCATGTGATTTAATACCAATAGTTCACATCACCATGTGATTAACACCCATAGTTCACATCGACATGTGACCAACACCCAAAGGGTTTACTAGAGTCAATAATCTAGTTCACATCGCTATGTGATTAACAACCAAAGAGTACTAAGGTGTGATCATGTTTTGCTTGTGAGAGAAGTTTAGTCGTGAATGCGCCACATTCGGATCCGTAAGTATTTTGCAATTTCTATGTCAACAATGCTCTCTGCGGAGCTACTCTAGCTAATTGCTCCCACTTTCAATATGTATCTAGATTGAGACTTAGAGTCATACGGATCGGTGTCAAAATTTGCATCGATGTAACTCTTTCTGACGAACCTTTTGTCACCTCCATAAT